>OMKZ01038009.1:4168-17865 GCA_900302535.1 Neoniphon sammara | reverse complement strand
ATACGAGACCCCAAGGTACGCGACACGCTGTCTGTCTGCACTGTGCTGCTGATCCTGCAGGCAGGCAGGCTTGGTTTTATAAAGACAGGATTTAAAGGAAAGGCGTTGTGGGCTTGGATCTTTTCTGTTACAGTTCTGATGTCAGAAACTCTGTATTTGCAAATTAACTTAAAGGTGCAGAAGTTTGTATTGTCACTGGTGGAGAAACTAAACAGAACTTAGATATTTCATGAACACATGTAAACTGCAGAGGGACAGTTCTGGATCCGATTCTGATTATTTTGTAACAGTCTGATCAGCTGATCTGTGGTTGCTAATTAATAATGCATTCTGCCCAGACTTTATACCAAAACTGGCACATTATATATTGTGTTTGTATTATATATGCCCAGTAAGCATAAACAGTAGAATTTCACTCTATCGCTGTGTTAAACAGATTTATTCTTATGTCTGCATGGTACTACTGAGAAAAAATGGAGGAATACACACATCTCTTAGTGGGTGCTGGACTGAGAAAGAGTCCACACACCAATATGTTCCACTTACACGCTTTTATTATGAGAAGAACCTGATGAAAATCCCAAATTGGGATAGAAACATTCTTCTCATAATAAAGTGGAGCATATTGGTGTGCAGACTCCTCCTCAGTGTGTGATACCACTGGCTTAACCATGTGGAATTTATATTTAAACACCGTTATCACATGTTAGTGTGGGCTTGATTTTAGAGGTAATGCATAAAAAATGTTTTTCACGGATACAACAAAAGCTACACATTGTGACCAGTTTCTAATCAAAGTCATAACCTAGTGTCAGAAATAAATTTATTAAAAATCTGGATTTTGCAGGCATCTAGTGGGTGTAATCTTTACCTTGCTGCAGTGATGTAATTTTGCACATCCAGCAGTGCTGCGTCACTATTGGGTGTCAGTGCAGCAGTGCTTTTCTGCCATAAAGGATTTAGGCTTTAATCACCTTTTAAGAGTTGAAAATAGCAAATGAATACCATAATCTGATGCTCTGAAACATTTTGTTCAGAAAATAGTGAAATGAAATGACAAGTTTCTCTCTGAAATTAAAAACTGCCAGGCTATAAGGGAGAAAAAAAACCCATTTAATCCCCGTATAAATGCATATGAAAATTAATAATGCATGAAAGCCCATTATGTGATTGGGCAGTTGAAATAGCGCACAGCTGATGATTAATAATGACCTATTTACATCACCTATCAGCTGATAGTAAATGATGTTTAATTGATTAGTGAATCCCAGCTTTGGACAAAAAATCGAGGCATGAAAGAAATTATTGATTTTGAATGATTTGAGGATTTGATGCTGAGGTCTCACACGCAGAATCTTTTTTTTCACCTCAGATGGCAAAGAAGGTGAAGACGATGATGAAGAACTCCCAGAAAGGCATGAACCGGCAGGGCAAGAAGGGAGAGGCGGACAGGCACGTGTTCGACCTGAAACCCAAACACCTTCTGGCTGGGAAGAGGAAGTCCGGCACCACCGACCGCAGATAAACCGCCTCATGTGGACTGTTGTGACCTGGACGCTTGTGTCAGAGCGCGAGGCTTCAGTGTTGTTGAGCCTCCGCAAGATTCAGACCCGGCTTTTGTATTTTCACCCCGCACGGTTTTCCACAGCAGCTGTCATTTTTTTAACCAGGAAAAATCTGGTTATTTTATTATTTATCTGTCACGTTTGACGGTGGAGGCTCCGTTCACCACCACAAAGCTTCTGTGGAAAAGCAGTGATCTGTTTAAATGAAAGATAAATAATGGTTGGTGTCTTATTTTTGTCAGATCACAAGCTTTTGTTGACAAACTTTGAAGTTTGATGAACTCTGACAGTCTCAAAAAATTATACTAGAGCTTTGTATATGGAAAAGCAGACACCCATTTACACTGACAGATTGTAATAGTCTTTGTTATTGTTGTCAGTCACTCCAAAGGCCGCTATCAAACCTGAGTGAGCTTGATAAGCCTTGGAGATGTGAAGTGTTTCAGTTGTACAACTGATCTGAATTCAGTTTGACAGGTTTTCTATTAGTGATACCTGCTAATTGAACCTTCCCTGCCTTACAGTCCATTAAGTGAATCAGGTAATGCTTGTTGTAGTTAAAACATGATAAAGATGATAAAGTGATGATGGTGATGATGCTTCCTTTGACAGCGGTTTTCCTCTGAAATATTCATCAACGGGGAGCCAAATAAATAGAACTGAATTTAAGTGGTTGTTTTCACAGTGTTTCAAATAATGCCTTGCTCAGGGAAACTTCAGCAGCTGCAGGGACACATTGACTGTTGTGGTGATCAAACCTGTTACCTCCCCAGTCTCCATCCACTGCTCACAGCTGGATAATTTAAGAAAACAAATTTAACCAAGTAATGCAGAGGAGGAGGAATGTATGGACGCATTTTGATCAAACTTGGATGTAGCATCAGCTCTTGATGCCAGAGAGAAATATGAGTGAGCAGCTGCTTTTACATAGCATTCACAAAATCTACACATAGAAATCACAAATGTGCAAGAATGGCTACAATTTTTTCTCATAGTTCAATGTCAATTGCCATTGTGTATTTGTGATGCACAGAAAAAAACGTGATCTTTCAATGGGATATTTAATACACACACATATTTAATCTTGTCTCTGTGGGCAAGCAACAATAGCCGTTTACAGATGTACAGAGAGAGAGTGACGCCAAACTGTATTCATAATCTTGCCATTTAATGTGCCATCGCTTATCTGTAAATACTATTGTGCGTATTTGCTGTTTGAACTTGGCTTGTGGTCGTTTACGAATCGTTGGGAGCCTTGTTCCAATCCACCCTGCATGTAATTCCTCAAAAACTATATATTTCGTTACAAAATAAGTCCTTAATAAGTGGATCGCCTGAATTTCCATAAATCATTAACAAGAGGGTAAGGGGCGTAGCGCCAGTGTAACGTTAAACCGATTATCAAATTTGAGATTTTATTGAATTAAAATGCTATTTGCTTAACCATTAAGATGCCGAATGAAGCAGACGGCGCTAACGATACGTAAAATGTTTTATGTTCCGTCTACCTTAGGGCATTGTTTATCAGTAAGCAAGGCGACATTAAACACAGATTTTGAATGGGGTTTGGCCAGTGTGCCATCTGTGCAGTTCAGTATAGTGCTTTTATTTTGAAAGCCGCGGGCCGGAATTGGCCTCGTTATCTTTTCTCATGCAGCGGGGCTCGGCAGCTGTCAACACGGACTACAGACACAACCAGCACGCATTTTCTCCCACATTGAAGAAAATGGTCGAAAGGGAATCATCTTCCATAATTTCCTGGAATAAAAGCCTGTATTGTTAGACTTTCTGGTAAGTTGGATTCCGTGTTTGGGCAGGCTGTCTTGCCGCTAGCTTATTAGCATGCTTGACACTAGCTAGCTTAACGGACATAGCCCGCTAATGTCAGGCAACGCACTACAACAAGGCGATATTAGCTAGCTGTGTCTGGCGCTGCTAATGTTGATATTCACTCGCTGCCAGGGAAACGTATTCATGTGCTTGTTTTCTGCCGAACTCAGGCGTTTTCCTGCTAAATTGAAACGTGGTTGATCACAGTGCAGGCTAACTATTTCATTGCTCTCACGTCTTCATGTCACATCAGTGACAGCAGCGGCGGTCAGTCAGGTTGTCTGCCTGGCAGCTAGACAAGACAGCTATCTAGTTTCTTCGGTAAAATAAGCAGGGAGACGGACACGAACAGATAACAGCAGTTTCTTTGTTGGTTGCCTACTAGGTGGTGATAGGCATTGTTTTGTTTATAGAGACCTTCCCAAGTCTGCTCAAGGGCAAATATGATTTATCACACTGGCTTCAGATGGCAGCTGTGATCCAGTCTGTGATCCGGGCTTGAGGCGTATCATAACTGTGACATGAGCATGAGTAACAATTACCTGCTGACCCTGAGAGACAAACCCCCCTCCTGCATGCTGACACCCTGAGCTGTAGTGTTCAGAATGATGGGGCCTCTGGGTGTCAACCCATCAATCGAAATGTTTGTCTGGGATTTCTGCTGTGTAATTATTTAGTAATGCATCACAACATGCCTAGCAACTTACAGGATTTTTTTTAAATCTTCAAGATATGCAAATAAATGTATTTTACCTGCAGTCAAATCAGGAAAAATACTCATCATTTCTCATGCTTTCCTCTCACCAACAAGACACTGGTGTGTGAAGGATTATAATCACTGGAAATTTCCTTTCTGTTTTCACATTTCCCAGTTTCTCATCTAATAATCCCTCTTGTTGTACCTTCATGTGCCCTCTGAGGATTTGCTCAGCATGTATGCTCTTTCGCAGCAGCACTCTGCTTCACACACGTTCACACATTCACACTTGGAAGCAGCTCAGTACAATTACAGTCTGTACAGTCTGTCTACTGTTTATTTAACCAGGTAGCAGATTAAAATACCTTTTGCAGCCAGAGAGTCCTGGTCAAGAGGCAGATAAAACAAAACTACATCAAGGTTACATACAAGGACAGCAAAAGAGACCAAACACTCCAGTTAGAGCAAATGGAACTGTCATTTAAACATACATTAGGGATGCACCGGTACCATTTTTTAACCAATACTGATACTGAGTGCAAAATTTTTAAGTTGATCCATTACTGATCAATTTCTTAGACTGGATATAGTAGAGGTGGGCCTTAATTTTGAAATCATTGGGCTAAATAATATTTTATTTATAATAATGGTTTATTATTATTTCTTTTTTGTTTGAGAAGTATAGGCTTCTGTTCCCAAAAATTGAAATCAAGAGAGTTTGCTCTGATTTTTGACATGTTACCCAGGGCTTTTGGTATCAGATATTAGTCTTGGTTAAAATATATATGTATATATGTTTGAAATCCTGAGTGTCTATCCAGATATATAGATTCGGCACAAAGACATTGACCTGTACTGTTATGTTCCACATGCTTTAAGATGCATACAAATACACAATAAGAAACCAGCTCTGACAACTGTTCCTGTGCCTTGCTAAAGGGCAGCTTGGCAGGTAGTTACCGAACCCACCTGTCCCATTTAGGACTCAACTGAGTGACCCTCCAGCTGCAGTTTGACATTTCTTCCTCTGTTTTTCCAGTTTCTGACATCAGCTTGTGTGGCTCTGGAAGGAGAGATGCCGGTAGAAAGCGGGAGCAGCGCCGCCGCCCGGCAGGCCAAGCAGAAGAGGAAATCGCACAGCCTCTCCATCCGCAGGACCAACAGCACCGAGCAGGAGCGCTCCGGCCTGCAGAGAGACATGCTGGAGGGACAGGTGATGACCCAGGCATTTGCACATTAATGCTCAAACAAAACACTGGAAAAGATGAAAAGGGTGTAAAAGGCCAAGGCTTGTAGATCAGATTCAGTTAAGAGATTCCAGCGGCTCATCTGAAAGCTGCACACAGGACTGTCAGCCTTTCTGTCACCATTAGCCCACTTTCCGCTGTTGCTGCCAGTACCTGTAAGCACTCTAGTCTTAAGCCTAAGCCAATTAGTTTACAATGCATCCGTGCAGAGGGCACATAATGGTTTTGTGTTGTTGCTGGCTAAGCATGCCACTATTGTTGCAGGGTTGCCTTAAGCTTATTTTTCCACTCTGGTTCAGACAGTGGCATTCAGAGCAGAGCTAGCCATTTGCACTTTGCTAAGTGGTAATTGCACTTTGCTAAGTATCAGTTATATCAAAATGATCGTTGTTTATTTGTTGTTTAATGGAAGCTAAGTCACTCTCTGCAGGGTTAGATTTCACTTAGGACTTAATAATGTGGCACTAGTCAGCCTTTTAATGATTACTGATGATTAATTACTGACAGTAATTGATTTAGAACAGTGAATCAGGCCAAAACAGACTGAAGTGTTTGTCAGTAACTGTTAGTAGTCCAGAGTCCTTTTCTTTCTCAAACCCTGAACCTGGCTTTATCATGCTGCAAAAAAGCATTTGCATAGTGGATATGATAGGAGGAAGCATTCATGTATTGCTGTAAATGGAGCCATGCTGTTATGAAACATATTAGCTGTTAATTCAGACCAAAATTGTCACGCTGCAGCAGAACAAGCAGATTAAACCACAGCTCTCACTTCCTGCACTCTTTCCCTGTTGATTAATGAGGCGCCGCTTTCTTAATAACTAAGGCAAGCACCTTATTAAAGAAAAGGCTCCAATTAGCTTTGTTTCACTGTGCATTTGGCAGGTAAGAGCCACATAGCTTATGATTGAAAGATTGATCTAAAATTTTAAGTTGAGTTACTTTATGACATCTCAGTCATTAATCATGCATATTTATCTGGATGATTTGAGGTACAGAAGTGTTACCAACTTCTTGACAACTTGACAGCAGGTTTCCTGAATTAAATTTTGTGTCAGTATTGCTGATATGCAGATGTCTTATAGTGACAAGTTGTGCAAACTGAAACACTGATATATGATTATACACGAATAATAGCACAGTCCTAGTCCAGAGCAGCCCATGTTGAAGCCTGCAGAACTGCAGAGGAGACATTTCTAACTGGACAAGGTGCGCTGGGTTTAATCCCTTCCCCATGACTTTTTGTTTTTGGTCCTAGTCCTCTGATAATCTGGAGTCCTACTTGAGAATGGAGGTAAGTCTCAGGTGTTTAGTGTTCAGTGTGTAGTTCCACAAATAGTTTTTGGTTTTTGTAGATGGTTTAGATCTAATTTTAGTAAAAGACTAGTGTAGTTTAGACGTGATTAGAGCTGAAAGTGGGTGTGCAGAGTTGTTTTTCAGTTATGCCAGAATTCACTGCTGCTCCCTCTGAAAGTGTTGTGGGTCTAATTAAACCAGATATCTGTGATGGGTGGAGCCCATCTGATAACCCTGGTGACCTTCCTGCCCTCAGTCCCTCCCCGTCCCATTTCCTCTGATTATGCAGGCCAGATTTGTATTCGGCACTCACTTCAGCTACATCAATATTGTGTTTCTGCATATGCTTTTCACTAGTGACGTGGATGTATATTTAAATCCAATATTCAAAATGTTTTTAGGGTGCGTTTGTTTACTTTGTTGCATTTGGTTTGTTTGGATTCACACTGGCCAGTTACAGCCTCTAATCATGTAAACTCACATGGACTGACCTTTAGCTCGTTTGTTGGACTGAGTTTGTTAATCTGTCTTCCTGCGTTAGAGATTTCAGTCGTGGAGGAAGTCAGAACAAATTTGATCCTAGTCCTTGCAGCATGACAGATATGTCTGTGTTTTTTGCAGTAATTTATCTCCTCTGGTGTTCATAAAGGTCCAGAATACATGAATACATGAGCTGAGTGTGAACATCAGTCTAGACTGCAGTTTACTCTCGCTTCATTTTGTTATGCAGGGTTTCCCAAGCACGAAGAACTGCTGGCTGTCAGATGTCAACATCCGTCTCCCCACACCCATAATACCCTTGTGTTTTTGGACTTGATACATAGAGTGTCTAACAAACCACGTTGCATTTTATTTGTGAGAAGACTGTGTTTCGGTTTGGTTATTTGGTACCACAAGAGTTTAAAAGGAATTGTCTTTACCTGGCCAAACAAATCAAACCAAAGGTATTACAGCTACAACTAATGCTCATTTTTCTTGTGAATTAATCTGTTCCTTGTTTTTCTATTTTTGATTTAGTGTCAAAAATAAAGACAAGTGCTCATGGGAAGTGATCAGAGTCCTAAGTGATGTCTTTAAATTGCTTCCTTAGTCTTAGCAGCAGCCAAAAAAAAACCATAGTATTAATTTAATGATGATTTGAATGTAGAAAAGGAAGACAACCTAGCATCTTAGTTATCTTAGTGAACCTGGAATCAGACAGTGTTTGAGATTTTTACTTGATAACTGACTAAAATGATGAATCGACTGTCAAAATTATGAACGTTTTTTGTCCGTTGACTAATTGTTTCAGCTCTAAAAGGCTTAAGCATTTCCTAGATTCAATAGACTGCTCCAAATGTGCTTGGTGTGAACGAACCCTCAGCTAAATGTTCAGACAGAATCTGTTTTACGTGTTTGACACTGTGAGCTGTAGCCCTGTCTCTCCACCAGTCCTTTTGCTGTATGGTTTCTTTATTGCGTGCACTGTAGCATCAGCCTTTGAATGCTAAATCCACGCTTCACTGAGCTCTTTTAAGGAAAAACACTGCGACACCAACCAGCAGCACATTAAGGCCTGTGCACTGGGCTGCATCTGTATTCAAGGCCGAGTCTCGCTCCATATTTGGCTCGCATTGTCTGGGCTTTGGTGGAGTCAGTATTTCTGTGCCAGGAGTCCTATTATTGATTCTTTTCTCCTTTTTCCTGTATGAAACAGGAGTTCACTCTGATTTCCTTCCTCAAGCATTTTATTGTGTGATAAGAGCGTTTGCTGCTGCTTCGGTCCAATAACAGGCCTTGTATCGGCGGTGCTCAGTGGTGTGTTTGTCTGGTCTGAAGGCAGCAAAAAGCAAGCCTGAATATTTAGTCACATCGCCTTCCCCTTAACATTTGGATTCCTTACCCCATTCCATGTAATCCCTTTTCATATCATCGTGTATTTGCACTCTGCTTTACCCACGTAGGTGACCTTTCTGTTTACAGTGACTTACATTTACTGAGCAGGTGGGGGTTCAGTGACTTTTTGACCAGACACACCTGCTGCTACAAGGATCAAACTTATCTTTTACTTAAAGCAGGTTTCCCACGGTTATGAAAATCTTGGAAAAGTTATGGAATTTGAAATTGCATGTTCCAGGCCTGGAAAATTTTTGGAACATCATAAATTATCTATAAAGCTTTGGAAAAGTCATGAAAATTTTAAAGAGACTGAAAATGATCACAGTTTATGTTGTTTATTGATTATTTATTTATTTTGAAATAAACTTAACAGTCAGAGGCTGCATGGATAGTGCTTATTTGTCCTGTGATTTAATTCCCTTTACCCACTTTTTGGCCAGAAATAGCCATTATTTAATCAGTCTCAGGACACTTTAACTAGTACTGCTAGCTTGTCATTACAAAGTCATGGAAAAGTTTTGGAATTTCTTTGGTAAAAAGGAGTGGGGATCCTGTTAAAGGATAGTCCCTCTCAGCCATGGACATCCCAGTTTATGTTTTTGTCTTTGATGTGATAAAGACTGTAGTCTAGTATGGAGCAGCACAGACCATGTACACAAGCCTGCGTGTGGTCAATAGGAGACTTTACACGTTTTTGGGTATTTTGAACGATGGAACAGTGTTTTCATATTTCCCCAGCGTAGGGTCGACATGGCCATAGTCTCAAGAGTCTGGCTAACTAGTCAGGCTGCTTCTCCATAGCCACCCTCCCCCTCTCCAGGTACCCTTCCCTCCTTGTCGCAGTTGTAAACTCGCGTTTCCGTGATGTTTGATGGACTCTGTTTTCCCCTGCAGGACTCCAAGCTGCCCCTGTCGCTGAGGAGCAACCTGCTGGACCTTTTCGGTCAGATCGAGAGGGAGTTCGAGAACCTCTACATAGAAAACCTGGAGTGTAAGTTCATCACAGACACAGAGAGACAAACACTTCTGCACCTTTATTTATCCAGGGGAAGGAGACTGAGCAGATAGCACCCTTTTTTCAATTGCACACATTTATATTTGGGAGCTGCTCAGTGCAAACACAGTCTTCCACTGAGCAGCTGATGGGCAGCAGGTTGTGGTTGAGTGACTTTGGGGTTTAACATTTATCAGCCTCAAACACACGACCTGTTTGACTTTCAGTACGCAGAGAAATCGAGACGCTGAACGATCGCCTGGCCGCTGAAGGACAGACTATCGACGGGGGCGATTTGGCCAAGGGAGCACTTAAAACGAAAGGTGACACACTGCGATCTTCATTCGCCTTCTGTCATGTACAGTACATGCATTTCTATTTTAGCACTGTGAAGTATGACTGTGTGATGTGGTCAAGGATACATTTTATATTGGGGCTTTATATTTATCAATGCACTTATTTTTCTTCCTCCTTTGATTATTATTAGTTTATAAAGTGTCCATTTTTCTGATTTTTGTTCATAGCGAGTCACAGCACAAGTCAACTGTCACAAAAACTAAAGACGACCTACAAAGCCTCCACAAGCAAGGTAAATACTCCCTTTTTACAAAGCTGCCTTATATAGTGCGAGAAATTTGGACATTATAGACACATTTTATTGTATTGTTGTGCTTTGATTTTATTGTGGTTTTATTAGTGTGATTTTAGGTTGAAGTTTGCTTGTGGATATTTTAGCAATGCAGCATGTTTTTGTTTTAATTAAGGCATGCAGTTGTTTGTGAAAAATATGTAATGAAAAATGTCCGTTGGCCATTGAACGGTTTTATGAAACGGTTTTATTGGTAAGTTTGCATGTGATAGTTTCCTGTAACACAACTTGGACCAAGAACTGGGTCTTAACCCCTCAGTTTAAGATGACTTGACTTGAATGTTAAAGATCAGAATTGCTGTCTTTTTCACCTCTTTGCTCTTAGCCGCGTTCAAATTCTTGCCATGCCAGAGTAGGTGGATCCCGCAACTTCAGCGTAACCAGTTGGGAGTTGTGGGGTGGAGACTCATGGGTAACTTGTTGATTTCTCCCCGTGTGCCAATATGCATGAACAGCCCAGCCAGGGGGTCAGCTCTCCCTCCCCAAGGCACTTGGTCATTCAAATGTAGGAGTTCAGTTTTTATATTTGTTTTACGTGAGATTAAACAATGATTTATCTCACTAACCGGCTTTGTTCAGTTGCACCTTCGTTTTAATTTGGCTACTTGTTGGCTGTCACATAATGGTACACAATGGAGACATCACTTCCATTCAGCGGCTCTTTTTTACAAATGCTTTTTGTGCCTTGATTAACGAGGGTTCAAGGTGGAAGGGCATTTGTCAGCTGTCTTAGATCGACATCGCTCCATCATGACAGAGTGTGCGCTCTGCTGAAAAGAGCTCGGCCATATCCGATTTCCTCTCCTTTTTGAACAGCAGTCATAATAACACGTCTGGGTTAGATTAGATGAGGTTAGATTACAATACATGATATCTGTGAACAGATATCTTAATATCCGGTTTCACTCACAGTAACAGATTCGCTGTGAACCTCAAGATCAGCACGCAGAGAAAGACAAAGATTCCCAAAACAGGGTCCAGGGACCTCCAGTGGTCCTTTAGAGGGTTCCAGTGGGTCCCAGTCAAGTTTAGGATTAGTTAAATTTCACTGCTATTCACTTTTAGTTAAGGCAAAGAAATAATGTAGAAGTGGCAGAGAGAAAATGTATTCTGATCATAGGTTTGTCTTTCTGCTGCTTTCTCTTCACCTACAGTAAATCTCTTTTCTGATGAGGGTCCATGTTGCAAATTCTTGATTATATGATCTAAAATGCCCATATAATTTATGGGGGTTCATGGCATTAACAGTTAGGGAGCCCCTTGATTAGAGCATGGTAATGTCACTGTCCATGTGAGGCCACCTGTGATTAAATTTTAAAGATCCATGTACTGCAAAGTGTTTTGGGTAAGTGATTCCATCAAATGGAAACAGAGATTTTTCTAGCTTTTTAGAAATTGATTCTCTTCCTGTATTTGGAACGTTTAGTCTCTACAATGATTATAGCAAAAAAAAAAAAAAAAGGCGGAAGTTTGACATGGTCTCAGCAGACTGCACACTCAAGCTGCAAACCATAGGCCATTAACTGCTCAGACAGTTTCTTAAAGCTTATTTTGCAATCCCTTGCATTTCCCCTAAACCTCCCTCTGCCTGTTGCTTAATCTGTCAAATGTAACCTGCTGTGTTACATTTGAACAAGTTCTGGATTCCTGATCATTTTCAAGCGCAGCAGGAGGTGTTAAGAGCTGCAGAATTTACTTCTCATCCGCTGCACGAACCACTTGAAATCCGCCTCCGCAGCCCAGAAGTTCAAGCTCATGTCACATTGCATTAATATTACAAAAACCATGTTACATTGCATTCATATAGCACTGAAATCTCCTGCAAAGCGAATCCACCTCTCTGACCATACTCCATCTCTCATTGTGGTCCAGTGTAATTCAGAGCTGCTGTAGGCTGATCATGCTGCCTGCTAACAACCAGCCTCCCCTGGTAGAAAGGACTCCCACCAGGCTTATCAAGAGCATTTTGATCAGAGCATTTTTTAATGTTAATTTATTACCCTTTTGAAAGTTAAAAAAAATTTGAATGATATGCTTTGTTGTATATGTACTCTAAGGTTTATTTTCACATGTTTGACGTCCTCTTCTATGCTGTCCTGCTTCCTTTCAGTTGGAACTTGTTTAGTGGTCTGTGTCCAAAGCGAACCCCAAGTCCAGTCTGTATCATCCCCATCTTTAATGTAAACACCTCGACCCGCCGGGCTGTTGACACCACTGATAATAATTATTATTATTCACCGTGACTAAATATTCTTTACCCCCCTCTTCTAGCATTTTCTTTTGCAGTTTTGCATTTACAGTAATCTACCTTTTTTTTATTTAATAAATGCAGTATTATGGTACTGATACATGCATCTGCCTTTGTGTTGACACCAGTTCTGGGTTGAATAAGTTCACGGTGTTTCTTAGTGTTTGTTTTTTCTTAGTTGGAGCACCAGATGGGTGGGGTTTTCCTCAGTAGGGCAATTCATTCAGTCACAGAAATGTATACTGAACCTTTCACAGGGTTTAAACTTCATGGCAGTCAGTGTATTGTCCTGTGTGAGGGAAAACTCCACCCCTCTGGTGCTCTGAGTAGGTTAAAACAAACGCAGACACAGATTTAAACGTGAATGCTGTTTGACCCCAGGACTGACTGATGCGAATAATGCCAATATCAGTCGAAGCTTCTTACCCTTTGGCGTACTGCAGGGACTCGCTGACCAGTTCCTCAGTGATCCTCAGTTTTGCTGACCCCTGCTTCCTTCCCCCCCGATCAGACCAGGGTTCCTACACAGCCCTGGAAAAACCTGGAAAATCAATCTGATCATTTCCAGGATTTAAAACATTTGGGAATTTCTCAAAAATGTGGAAAAGCTTAGAAACATGTTGAGGAAGTGAAGAATAATCGACTGTAGCGTGATTTGGCGTAGTTTGACTGTCATACTGCCAAGCCAGTATTGGCATAGCAGGGTAGCCACAGGCATTGAGCATCCTTGAAACTTTGTGGAATTGAGGAAAATCTTCAAAACAAGGTCTTAAAACTTCCTGAAAATGAATGAATGGCCTTGAAAATACTTGATTTGTTATTGAAATGCATTGATTTCTTGACTTAATGAGATCAGAAGTAAAAACCTGATGGCTTTAATTTTGACTTTAATGTCATGTCTTACCTTAAAAACATGGCAATTTTGCGTACTTGAACTTTACCAAACAAGGCCTTGAAAGTCATTGAAATGTCTTTGAATTTGACATCTAAGTGAGTGTGGGAATCCTGGCACACCACATGAATCTCTGACAAAAAAAAAGATCTTCAAAACGGCTCATGAACCCAAGGGAAAAGTCATTTCTCAGAGGGTCGTGTGTAGGAACCCTGCTGGGTGCGTTGATGCGGTTCATGGATGTTGTGTGTTAACGTGTCGCTGGTGTCTTGGCGTCAGATCGTGTCCAGTTTCAAGGCGACCACGTCCAGAGCGGTGTGCCAGCTGGTCAGGGAGTACGTGGGCCACCGGGACGGCATCTGGGACCTGAGCGTGACCCGGACCCAGCCCGTGGTGCTGGG
>OMKZ01038006.1:3961-14115 GCA_900302535.1 Neoniphon sammara | reverse complement strand
AAAAAAAAAAAAAAAAAAAAAAAAAAAAAAAAAAACTTGAGAGACTGATTCAGGCCTTTACTGGAGCTACTCCAGATACTCCCTCTCACCTCAGTACTTCTGTACCAGTTTTGCCTGGTCTGACTGACCACCATCCAAACTCTGTATCTCTCTGTCCTACAGATGGGAGGATAGCTCTTCCTCCACAGAAGAATGTACAGCATTAGCCATCCCACCCTAGTTTACCTTCTCACTTGGTTCCTTTTCTCATTTGATTCCCTTTTTCTCCTGCTTCATACAAAAGGCACTTTCTAGCCCTAATGTAGACATTTGTGATGTGTTTGACTGCGCTGTCACCTATAAAATCAAATATACAACATAATTTGCGTTGAAAAACTGGAAAACAAAAGTGTGGCCTTTCAAATTCTACTCAAGAATTTCACAGTAAATACATAGTTGGTATGCTGCAGTAATCCAGGATTTGGATTGTATGTCGAATGTATGTGCATCACAGAAGTCATGTTTAGGGCTAGCATCTTGCCAGTTTTCTCTGGAAAAGAAGATAACTTAGTTACTGTGAGATACAAGTCAGTGTTACCCATTTTGTTTATACTTGTTTGATTTTATATTTTGCTTTCTGAATTCCTCTACCATTAGCCTTCTTGTGGATTTACACGTACGCACATGCCTTAAAATTTTCTCTTTTTTTTTTTTTATTCATTGTTGTACTGTTTGCTGCTGATTGGGTTCACACATGCTACTCAGCCTTTAAAGATGTATTGTTTTGGTCACCATTGTCTGCATGTGTACTGAACTCGGCTGCCATATACTGTGGAAAGAGAACACAGCCTTTTCTCATTTAGATCTGTATGGAAGAGCAAGATGTTTTATTTATGTTGTATCGTATTTGTCTTTCTTTTTTTAACTGATTGTTTACTGTGGTGTCACCTAGAGACCACACTGTCAAGAGTCTGAGCCAATACAATACTGTAGTGTTTCTTTGTTAGGTTGATAATAGACCATGTGCTCAAAATGAAACCAGCTGGTTTGACATCATTATCCCTCCCACAGTGCATAGGCTCCAAAAATCAACCCTTCCTCAAAGCATTTATATGGACTTTTGAAATAAACTTGATGTAACTGTAATATATACTGTTCAATAAGGATCCCTAAGCAGAAGCTTGGCTAGTGCAAAAGTCAGTGGGTTAGAGCAGAAATATCTTCTGCACTGCCAAGCGGGCAGTACAGAACCCTAACCCTAACCCTTGTATCATTGATAATTCTTTGAATTTGCCGCACAGCACATCAAGAAGCCGCCACAGTCAGTTTTGGCACATGGGAGAGCTGGATGGTGTCAAACCTCAAGGACGCCTCAATGATGCATCTGATCTGGTGTTCCTTATTTGGGCTGGAATCAAGGGTCATTTGATGCAGAGGGTTTGGCCATCCATGTTTACATCCTGGAAGCCATGTTGATGCTTGTATTAAGTGGAGGGAGTTGCCAGTGGCTGATTTGTGACCTTTGGCTCAGCACTCTGTGTCCAGAAGCTCACACTGCACAGCACATTAGAAGGCAGTAGCACTGCACAGAAAACATCACCACATTACCTTCAACACATAAAGCAACAAAAAGGCAGGTATGGTTTTCTCCTGTCATTTTATTGACATCATACCCTCATATTCAAAATGCCAGCTAAATAGGAGTGTGAGCTTTCAGACAGCTTTCTTCTGGTCGCTAAGTTGCTTAGCAACAGTCACAGAGGTACAATGTGAAGCTAACTTGACTGCATCTGAAAACTGTAATTGCCAAACTGAGTAACTCAAAGGAACAGACCTGTCACTTTTGGCGAGACAAACTCTTATATGATTGTAACATTGTCTCTATACTGTCATGCTTTAAGTTGGCTGAAGGCTCTTGCAGACTGGGGCAAAAATAAATTTATATATGGTTTCAAATATTTTAAATACTCCAAGTGTTCTTGTTGTATAAGGCCAGAGAAAAGTGGATGCATCACTTTGAGATTAGATAATCCAGTGTCAAAAATGTTTTAAGTGCGGTCAAGTACAATCATGCTCCAGTCTGCATCCCTACTATACTGTAAGTCCTTGCAATTACATTATTTGCTTTATGTGACAAAGTCTCTGTTTGTGAACAGCCAAGATTGTATAATCCAAAGAGGTGGTCCTCTAAGGCTAATCAGGAGAATGTACATATCTGTCTCCTGTATTGATAGTGTTAAAACCAAACAAATGTGACCATCCGTGAAGCCTTATACTGATTCTTTCTTTGTCTCTCTCTCTTTTTTTTTTCTTCTCACAGTAATGTTCAAACTGTGTTGTCTATGTGTATCTTTTCCACCCAGATTGGTGGTTTTGAAACAATGGTTATCATATAATTGTTTGGGGTGGGCAACTGCAGCCCTATACTCAAGGATGTGAGCATTTGTTATGAATGGCACTTAGGGTGTGTGCATGTGTGTGTGTTCCTGTGTCTGTCATGTCATGTATCCTGACAAAATCTGCAATGTATGACTCGGTGTTATTTCAAATAAATATGCTCAACAACAACAGCATGCCTCAATTTATTCTTTTTTCATCTACAGAAATATAATTTATAGCATATGGTATAATATAGTAGGCTTAAGAGAAGGACTTGCTCTTCATTTTACATTTGTATTGTCATTTCCACCAATTAGCGATTAGTGGAAATAAATTCACGTTGTGGTGACTGATCTAAGACCCTTAAATATCTCGAATGACTTGATCGCCTCTCAGCGGCCAGAGAGTCCATAGGTAATTGACAGGTGAGTCATGTGACGTCACTGCGGGTACAGGAAGTGGAGAGGTGGAGATCGAGGGACGTCTGTTTTTGAAGTTTGCCATCTATGTATTTTAATTATCGTCCCAGAAAATCGACATTAAGGATCGTTGATTTGTTTGTAAGATTATTCCACGGAAAGCAGCCGCCGTGCCAGAGAAATGTGCACTTTTGGTGAGTGATTTTCCAATTACATTCTAGTGCGAAAATTACCTCTACATTTCAGGTAGCTTTTTATGCGTCTGACCAGGCCCACAGGTGAGATCGTGCAGGTGGTTTCATTTTGGGCTGCATACGCTAACACAAACCACAAGATTAGTGACCATGAGAAGAACAACGTGTTACCCCCAGATGACTTGTAGCCTTCTTAGTACATGTTATATGAAAGTATATTAACCACGGCTCCGTGTATTTTAAGTGGATCGTACAGCTTCCCCGCCTCCTCCCATCTCCCACTGATAGACACACAATGGAGTTAATCACGTCAGTTGTGTGCAAATAGGCCCCGTGTTACTTTGTCCCTCCTACTCAGTAAACAGGATGCAAAAATATACATCAGTTCAAAGGGAAGCGTCTGTTCCTCTGATGTGTCAGTAAACAGTAAATGACACACAAATGACTGCAACACCTGTAAGTAACAGCCATAAACTGTATGAACGTAAATCCAGAAATGTCTGTGGGCCTGATCCATTTCTTTCCTCCAATTTCCAGTTTATATTTACTGTTGCTTAAATTGTTTAATTATTAGTACTATTTTAATTGCTTAATTGTATATTCGAGTTGTGCATTATATTCAGTGTCCTTTTTTCTGCTGAATCCTATTATTTTTTAACTGCCAACAATTAAGAATTATTTGCAGGAAGTGTCTGGTTGTAAATGAATTATGGACACTCTCCCACCAATCAGATTCAAGTTTTCACTCAGGTGGTGCTTTAGGTGAATGTATAGATGTCTCTTGTTATGCTGTCTTTCAGATATAGAGAAAGGGCCAGGGAGGCTGATGAAAAAAGGGCTAACCCTCATCCTGGTGGGCCATGTTAACTTCATCCTGGGAGCCATCGTCCATGGCAATGTCCTCCGCCACATTTCCCAACCCAACCACCGCATCACCACAGAATACACTGCTGCCAATATCATCGCTGTCACCTCTGGCCTGCTGGTGAGTCACTGGACAGGCAGACATTCAGTCACTCATTCATTCATTCATGTATCTATTAATGCATTTATCCATTCACCTCCAAGTCAAAGCAATACATCACATCAGAAACGTGTATACACAATGAAGCTTTTTATCATGTTACCACATGGAAATGATTGTGAGGCAAACTGATCTAGAATCAGCACATCTAAGATACTAATTATACCCCCAGTTTACCATAAACATACAGTTCACAACCCACTGACTTTTGATGTTCTGTGAATCAGAGCAACAAGTGTATGCTCACCTCAGTTTTGAAAGTGATTATTACTCTGTTAACTTGCCATTACTATTGTGTATTTTGCTCCTTAGTCAAGAATGAACTTGCCTATAAAGGAGCCACATACTGTACGTACGTTGTTTTGCAAACAAGTCGCTTGTCGCTCTAGGGAAAGCTCCATTACATTGAAATATCCATGTCAATTGTTCATAATGATATGGTATTCTGATGTCATATTTATGTGAAATTTTCCTTGATATCCAGGGAGCTTTTCTATCAAGGTATTGGAATACACACAGAACACACAGACAGATCACAAAACTGCTGATTTACATTGATTACAATTGTGGCTGTTCACTTACAGACCTCAGATAAAAATTTCTGCCCACCTGTTCTCTTTCCCTGTGTACGATGTTTTTTATCCTGTGTCCCAATAAAAAAACGAGTCTCACATCTTGGAGCTCAGGGTCATTGTAACATATCAGTACTTCTGGCCTTTAATCAAACCATTATCCATAGTAAAGAAATGCTACTCAGATAGACTTGTTTTGTCATTTGAATCTTGCAGAGTATTACCACTGGGATTGTTGCCATTGTGGTGTCAAGGAATCTATCTGGGTTGAAACTGGTAAGAACTTGTTTCTTGTGAAACGCAAACACAACGACATTTTGTGCAACTGAAACTGTGATGACACCTCTGTGACACACTTGTCTCAGAAGCGTGTCTCACCTAATTTTGCTCTTTGTCTTGCTGTTTGAATCTGATGTTGTCTCTTGTCTCCGCAGCAAATAAGCCTCATAATCGGCTCCTTCTTGAATGCCCTGCTGTCAGCAGCATGCAGCGTTGGGCTTATCTTGGCCATTAGCCTCACCATTGCCCACGATGGGCGGGGCTTGATGCAGGGGTGCAATGAAACAGAGGTGCCAATCAACGCTCGGGCACCTGTCAATGTCCAATGCCCCTTTGACACAACGCGAATCTATGTGAGTCCACTGTTTTTCTTGTTGTATTATTGAACCAGCTGTGGATGTATGCTGGCAGTTCAAGTAATTTCTGTCACTCAGTTATGCTGCGAGCTTGCTGTGTGTATACTGTTATTAAAGGAAGAGTTCACCCAAAATACAAAAAAATATATATATTTTACCACTTACTCTTAGTGCAGTCTTTTCATCCAGATTGAACACCAGCAAACTGTATCTCTCTGCCCAGAATCCATAGCCCTTATGGGTGGAGAGATACAGTTTGCCTGCGTTCTTTGCCAGGAAATAGTCCCCAGAGAAACTCTTTGCACCCAAAGGCTCTGTGGATTATGCCGGGTATCCGTGTCATTGCCTTCAGAAAGAGAATTTACTGTTGAGTTTGTCGTATGTACATTTTTGATGATTTGAGCTGCACAAACAAATACCCATTTAGCCCCGTTGTCTTGGAGTCCCAGGAGGCATTGAAGATCAGCCTGGAAACCTTGCCGATTCAGCGGAAACTATCTGGATAGATAGATTGCACTATGGGGAAGTTGGAAAATGTCTTGTTTTGTATATTGTATGAACTATTCCTTTTATGGTGTAAAAGTTCATCAAAGCAGAAATTTTCAACCTCTCACCTTGTGTCAGTGTTATCAGAGATACTCCAGTAAAGGAAGATGATGCATTACCACTGGCACCAGTGGTATGAAATGGAATATACTTTAAGGGGGTGTGGTCGACCTTTTTCTGCCTACCAGTGTCTCTGTAGCAGGAAGCGGCAACAGATAACTGTTAGCTGAATTGAAGCAGGATGATGTTCAGGATGTTGGGAAGATCTTTAGCTTGTGAAAAACAGGTCCAGTATTTATTTCAGTGACTATAGGACATAAGAATCAGCCATAATCTGTGCTCAGGTACATCTTCTTCCATTGAAGTGGATCCTTAGTGCTGTGCTGGCCTTTGCTCTCTCTCTTTCAGGACACCACCTTGGCACTGTGGATCCCTTGTGCTGTGTTGGCGGTGGCGGAGGCCGGTCTGTCTGTCTGGTGCTTTATAGTTGGATTGACTCTTAGAGGGCTTGGACCCTGCGGCAACAGCTACATCAAAGAACAGGTGTGTGTGTGTGTGTGTGCGCGCGCATGTGTGAGAGTGAGCGTGCCGATGGGTAGGCTTGGGTATGTGTGTGCAGTGTGTGGGTTTGTGTGCCTGTCTGAGTCACTGTCTGATTCAAGTGCACACATACCCACTCAGCTGCAGTCACACACACTTTACAAAACCCCTCCTCACACACACAAAACCCACCTTACACACATCTACACATATGTACTCCCACTCATTCTCACTCATACAGATAATCTCTTGCTCTCAGTCACACAAACACGCCCACACTCAATCTCACTGTCTCTCTCATACACACACTGACTCCCACATACACTTTCCTCCATCTCTCATCTCTTTATTGTGTCTCACAGTTGGAGGAAGAGGCTCTGACCACTAGGAACACAGCAGACACTGAGTTCTCTACCCAGGGCCAAAGCCTGATTGGACGGCGCTTCAACCCTGATGCCTGATTAGACAAAACACAGGAAGGACCCTCCTCTGCACAGACTACTGTAATGAAATCCCAATAGAAGTTAGTTGCACCAGTGTTCAGATTAATATTCTGCCTTCCAGTTGGGTGGTTGTGGTACTCTGATACAGTAATAGAGTCAGTTTTAAGGAAATTGTTTTATTCCCAATGAATCAAAATGGCTCATGCTTGAAGCCACATCCCCTGATAAGCAGTCTGATACTAAATTGCTCTATTTGTTTTAATTTATAAACCAACCAGTTAGTTTTAGATCTCAAGCTGCAAGCAGAATACATTTAGGTTAGATTTATAAAGTACAACTCTCCAGGGTAAACTTTGCTGCCAGGGAGTTCCAGCTTTCTGGGCCAATGATGCAACCCGTCAATGGTAAGTTCATTCACAATCACACATCAATACACTCAGGCTGCAGAAGGTGCATCTGCAACTGAAACACAAAGCAGCCTGTTACGCAGATATTGTGCATGTGTGTGTATGTGTAGGAATGTGAAAATGGGATTTGGCTCATAACAGTACCAAATGGTTTTGTCATTGTGGAACGAATAGATGATCCTTTCAGTCACCTCATCATACAACCCTGAGTCAAATTTCAGTTCAGAAGTACAGAATGTATCATGCAAAGCATGTCTTTCCATATGAAGTAACTTGAATTTATGAAGTAAGTTGAGTGGATTTTAAGCCAAAGATATTTTAGATGTCGCTTATGTGAACTCACATTTCAGCCAAATGTTTATTACTAATTTCTTGTAGTATTTTAATGTTTTTCTACCTGCTTGATGCTACAGGCCTTTAAGCCAGTCTGTGACCTCTGAGATGCTTTTAACAGGCTACATGTCAGTGTGTTAAACAGACATGAATTTAAAGCATCAGTTTGTCACAAATAATCATGTTTTGTGTGAGCTGTTCGTGTCAAACTGTCAAACTGATCATATGGAGGTCATGTGTTGTAAATATCACATGACATTTTAGCCGCAAAATTCACTGACTTTTAATGTCATGTAAATGTTTGGCTTCAAATAAAACGCACATGAACTGGATTCCATTCATTTAAAATAGTTTTTGTCATCAGGATATGCAGCTGCAGATAGTGTCATATTCAGTTACAGCTTTTGCACGGAGGCTTAGCATCGCAAGTAAATCAAGTTCTCACTTTGTTGAAGACATCTCAGATGCACCAGCTGTGCTACACACTGGGTGGATTAGAGACCAAAATCTCTTAACTCACAAGTAAGCCATTAAGTACATGGGAGTAGTGGCAATCAAGCGTTTTAAAATAAAACATAATTGCAAGTCGTTTTTACTTTTTTTTTTCTGGCCACATCTTTCCGTGTGGTCAGTGGTGGGCTAATTTCTTTCGAATATTGATGTCAGAGAAAATATTTAGCAAACTATGCTTCAATCTAACAGTCTTAAATGTGAGTGGGATTAGATCAAACATTCCTTTGAAATATTGGTAACAATTTTTAAATAGGATTTGGTTGCTTTCACCTCATGTAAGACATTTACAGTGGCAAAATGACAGGATAGTGAAGAGACTGAGGTTGTCTATTCAAATCTGCTTTTGTATGAGTATGCATTTTGGTCCCTTTATGTATGCATGCACATGCAGTAATCTTTGTAGGCATGTGCACGTGGATGTGTGCATGTGTGTGTACATTTACACCCATGCATGCATGTGCATATTCACAAGTCTGGTATAAATCCATGCATTCATTTCTGTCACTAGAGTTGTCTCTATTCACTGCCAATTCATGTGATTCAAAATGCCATGTGAAACTACTATCTAATTGTGATAAATGATGTTTTTCAATTTTGGAAATTGCAAAGAAAAGCAATTTTTTTAAGTGGTTGAACTGAAAGTAAGTGAAGCCCATCCTGGCAGTGTGTAGTGTGCTTTTACATTAAGTGTATTTGTGTATGCCTCATGTGTGAATGTCAAGTGGGGTCATGTTAAGCGGTTAAAGCAGTATGTGGGCCAGCAGCTTCAGCTGGCGCAGAACCCCCACAACACAGCCACAGAGAAGATCACAGCAGATCAGCCATGAAACAGTTAATCTAGTGCTCTGCTTAATCGAGCGGAAGGGAATCTTTGCACGCAATACAAATCCCGGGGCTTTCAGGGATAAATATTTACAAAGACAGTTGACTGACACAGTCATAACAAATATATATCCTTTATCGTGTGGGGCCATTTAAGTGGCTATGACAGATGATGGTACGCTGTAGGCTCATGACACGTAGGCTATATTTAAAATTAGTATGAATATGATGCAAGAGTATATACTATCTTTTTTTAACTTATGTTAAGACATTTTAGGCAAGCTGTAGTTATTGCTGGTTGTCACGCTGATCTTGCAGAGAGTCAGTACAGGCACAAACTGGAATTCAACCCATCTGAAGTTATATTTCATTGAAACATAATGAAATGCATGCCGCCCCCTCCGTTTTATTCCCTCATATCTATGTCCCTCACGTCTGTCCAGTAGAGAGGATTGTTCCTACAAAGCTGCTGTATGTTGATGTTGTGTAGTATCATGGATTTGAAGAGATCAGATGGATCAGTGACAAGCCATTCATACAGATAAGCTCCCTAAACTAACAACTGACCACCCAGCTAGGACACAGGCTCAGTTTACTTCTTACCTGTCTATTCAGAAAGCTGACAAGTGAGATTTAAAAAAAATAATAATAATAAAAATAAAAAAAACTCCAGAACATCTGCTTTTCAGAAACTAAGAAAAAAGGGTGGCTTAGTCGTGGGGGGGCAGCATCTGCTGAGGCTATCTGAGGTGTATGTAGGATGCAGTCCATGTGAAAAGTTGCCATAATGATAAACACTTAAAAAATTCGAATCACTTATTTATGAAAGAGCATTTACTCTTAATCAGTTCATCATTGATCACACATAATGACCTTGTTACTGATTTTTTATGTGGACATATTTCATTTTATTGTCTTGAAAAAGAAAAAGTATCTAACTTAATTGATTGTCATGGAAATGTGTAGTTCCTCAGTAAGAACATGTATAAGTTCAGCCAGTATATGCTTTTGATAAGTATAACGTGACTCAGTGACAAAGTTTTATCAATATGAGGTATTTTTTATAAATACACTGATGTACCAGATATCTGGCACTGGCAGGCTTGAGTGGCACCTCTTGTCAGAGTGGATAAATTTTTATCCAAAATTTTAAGTTGTTGCATTTTTGTTTCCAAACAAAAATGGATACATTCAAGATGTATAAATATGCCCAAGAACAACAACCTCCTCAATCTCACAGTGTAGGCAACACCATGTCCAAGGTCCTCTTAATCAGAAATTCATCGTTTGTTCTCTGATTCAACCCTTCTGTAAAGCCTAGGAGTGAATGATGTGTGTTTTGTAACAC
>OMKZ01038002.1:3855-27423 GCA_900302535.1 Neoniphon sammara | reverse complement strand
GAGCGCCTTCCACTCCCTCCACCCTCCCCAGGTGGATCGTCTCTGAACCCAGCTGTTCTCATTTCCGCAGGTCGTGGTGTCAACAAACATCGCCGAGACGTCCCTGACCATTGATGGTGTGGTGTTTGTAATTGATCCCGGATTTGCCAAGCAAAAGGTTAGCCTCCACTCCCCCATCCCCACCCCGCATCTCCCCCACCACTCTTTATCTGCTCCGATCATCTGCCTCTGTTGCCTGAGAATCCCCAGATAAACACAGCGCTGCGCACCTGACAGCGGCAGAGATGGAAAAGCCAGTTATTTATTCCTCTGACATTTCTCCAGCCTGGAGCCAAGTCGTACACATAGCTCAGTCAGAGATTATGTATGCGTCTTAGTGTGTGTGTGTGAGTGTGTGTGTGCACATGTATGCTTTGTGTTAACAGCTGTGTATGTGGATGCTTTGTGCTTCAGTATGTAACATTCTTTTTCCCTTAATTTCTGCAGCCACATGGTTTGAACACCCCCCTTAACCAACTGTTAAGCTCTGTTTGTGTGAAATAGAGTGATCAGTCTCGCCTTTCCCCCCCATCAGGTTTATAACCCTCGCATTAGAGTGGAATCTCTTTTGGTGACGGCCATCAGCAAAGCCTCAGCCCAGCAGAGGGCAGGTCGTGCTGGAAGGACACGCCCAGGGAAGTGCTTCCGCCTTTATACAGAAAAAGCTTACAAGACGGAAATGCAGGTTAGTAACAAAGCAGTTTGAAAATGGCAACTTTTATTAGATATAAACAGATGATTGATTATAATATCTATATTCCGTAAATGCCACAAGCAATTTCTGTTCCCACAGAGCAGGGAAAGCTCTCTGTTGTGCAATATTTCCTCGTTGAACTCCGCTATTCCCAGCTCTGCTGAATTATAATTCTGTGAGCTCGGATCTCTACCACTCTGCCTCGGCTCTTTCTCATAACTTGTGCCACTGACACAGCCACCCTGTGACAAATGAACCTGCGGAGGCCCAGTCCTCCACTTTAACAGGCTAATTCTTTCACGTCACGCTGAGTGGCAAAGGGAATTTTTTAAACAAGTTAAATAGCCCTTCAAATGCCCTAGACTCCCATTCTCTGTTCACGTTGACATATGAACGACACATGAGGAGATAATAAGCACCCTAGCTAATTCATTTTAAATTGTGCCTTGGTTTTCTCTTGTACCTTTTACTGGCACAGGACAACACGTACCCAGAAATCCTGAGGTCTAATCTGGGCTCAGTGGTGCTGCAGCTGAAGAAACTGGGCATTGATGACCTGGTACACTTCGACTTCATGGACCCACCAGGTTAGCACGGAACAGCATGCATTTTGAGGACAGGAGACTTCTTAACTCAAAATGCTTCACTATAAAATGTGCCATTGATATGTGGTTTTGCTTTGTATCCCATGTAACTATGAATAACATGAATCTCTGAATGGCAAAAACTCAATATTCTCTCTGCTAGACCCCAAGTGCTGCAGTGGAGCTGCATCCAAAGTATGATACTGTTAATTCACATAAAAGAATTTAATATTAAATAATACTGAGATCTTGATTTTGATAATGGTGTCACACATCAGTAGAAACACAGTCACAAACCACAATGAAATCTGCAAGCCTTTCGTTCAACTGTGGTTCTTTGGTGTGCAATATCAAATGCGGGTTGGCTTTGTGACTTGGGAAGCTTGGGCAAAAAAAAATTAATAATCAAAGATAAAATAATCTGGGCAAATATCAAATACTGAATGCTGAATGCGTGGGGTGACTGGTCTGAAAGAGGGCGACGACACAGAACTGTTGTTGTTTTTGCAGTTTTCATGAACCACCTACTTCCAGGTTCAGTTTGTTGCGATTCCAAGAGTTAAAAGACAGGGAAGTTGTGGGATAGTGGCTGATGGCTGGTCAGTCGATGTGTGTTTTGGCTGTCTGTGTTGCATTCACTTCCTTTTTCCCTGTACCTCTGCACCAGGATGGAGTTAAGCCCAAATAGAAGTGCTTTGTGTCATTGAGGCGCCAATCTATGGCAGTCTCCTGCATAGTGTGTGTTCCTACTCCCAAGGAAACCACCCCCCTCCTCTTCCCTTCCTATCCTTAACCTCACTCTCCCTCCCCCTTTTCTCGCCATAATATAGTTTTCATCTCACCTCTGAGATTAAACCCATCTCTCCCCATCCGCTGTGGCAAACGCCATTTTGAGAATGAAATTGGTTACATCAATAGCAGTGCTATCACCTCAGCTATTGCCTTTCCTTTATATTCCTCCAGTGAAACGTGACTGACCCCCACCACCCACCTCCACACTTCTCACAAAACGCGAGGGTAAGCCTCAACATACCACTGTGGCCTTGTCTGCTGAGTCTAACTGGGAACGGTGGGGGAAAGGAAAGGGGGATGATTACCCTCTTTATCCACTTTGAGAAACCTCCGTCTCCCTCTAACTTGGTCCTGAGCACCCTGGAAGCTGCAGGTGGCTCGGCGCGCAGACTGAAAAGCTGGTTGTGAGGCTGCGAGATTTCCTTGACAATCCTTCCACAATATCTAGTCACAGTGGATCAGTTTCGATGTAGTGTGTCAAAGGTTCAGCTTTATGTGAATGGTCAGTTTAGTTGCTGTGGCTGAGATGCAGCTCCTGACTGGCAAGAAGAAAGGAAGATGCAACAATTAATTGTAATTTTTTTTTTTTTTTTTATTCATTCTATCAGTTGAATTTGTTTTTCATAATTTTATTTTTAATTTTAATTTATTTATTCATTCATTTATTTATTATTTCTTTCAGTTGGACTTATGTATTTTTATTTATTTTATTTTTTATTTATTTATTATTTCTATCGAACATATGTATTTTTATTCATTTTATTTTTCATTATTCATTTATTTATTTACTTATTATTTCTATTAGTTGGATTGTAAACATACCAGCTTCATTAAGCAATTCTCCTGAGACAGACAGACACAAAACACGCCGATACAAAAAGTTCACACTGAGCCTAATGAAGTAAAATGTCAGCATCATAAATGGGTCGAGGGACTGAATTCTTGTTTCTTGTGCACAATTGAAACCTGTTTTCTTGTAATGTGGTGGTGTTTATTGTGGTACTGCTTGGCCAACAGCAATTGAGCATTTTTGTTCCTCAGTCTGGATTCCAAATGGTCTTAAATCAACTGGGTTTGAGTTAAGGCACTGCCCTCTCATTAAGTGTCCTCTTCATACTGATGATCAAAGATATCAGCCACAAATGCCAGTGGCTTTTTCATTCGAGCTTGGGCATAATCGTAATGGGGGGACCTTGATTTCCCTCTTACCGTGGTTTGCTCAAACACTGGCCTATTTCTCTTGGCCCACCTTGCTCCTCGCTCAATAAGCACAGGAGCGACAGTGTGAGGAGCCAGCCAACCAAATGGAAAATCCAAAAGAAATCAGTAGCGATTTACACAAGGACTTGGCTGGGTGGGATTCATTTGCCTTGTGACATTTCCAGAGAAGTACATTTCAAAGCCAATGTGGTTTAATGTACCTTTAGCCTTTCGTCTCATTGATTTGGCCCTTGGTTAATATATCGGATTCTTGTGTGTTGAGGCGGTCAATAGTTTCTTTCTGATGAGGTGCGTCGCTTATAGATTGCATTTCCACACTGGTTCATCATGTTACCAGTACTTGGAAATCAGATTTTCACCTCGGCTCAGCCTCACACGAGCCATTGGTGTGGTAAGTAATGTGGCTGGCACTCACTTTGTATAAAAAGTAGCTTTGATGCCCCAAATCGATATTTGTTCATCATAAGAAAATGCCTCCCTGCTGTTTGAAATGTAATTTTTTTTGGGACTACTTGAGAGAAATGAAAGTGAGCGAGCGCTGCAGCCGGGGCTTGGAGCTAATTTTCAGTTAACATGCAACTGGTCATTAGGCTTCAGCTCTTGGGAGCCAAAGGTCA
This sequence comes from Neoniphon sammara, assembly GCA_900302535.1. Classification (NCBI taxonomy): domain Eukaryota; kingdom Metazoa; phylum Chordata; class Actinopteri; order Holocentriformes; family Holocentridae; genus Neoniphon; species Neoniphon sammara. The sequence continues at coordinate 23,476 of OMKZ01038002.1, read as the reverse complement.
ATAATTGCATCTTGAGGAAAAATCTTTTAACCAAACGGAGGGATCCTTTTGTGTTGAAGCATTAAGTAGAAGGTTCCCCTGTAATTGCATTAGTAGTTTAGAATTGCCTGAGCGGAGGATGAAAAATGAGCTGCTCTGCAATGATAACTTCTCCACCAAGTTGCTGTCTAGCGCAACTTGGCCATCACACACCAGGATTTTTTTTTTTTTAATCCACCTCATGCTCTTTGCCACCCCGCCTCCCTCCCATGCCTCTATCTGTTTGAGAGCCCTGGCCTTTTCTCAACTTGCATTTGTCTTTTTTTGGGTCCAAGCACCACAGGAACAGGAACCCTGTGGTTTTGTCAGGATTTTGTTCTTATTCTTTCTTATAAAAAGATCTGGAGCTTGGACAGTGTAACTCAGAGCTCTCAGAGTCACTCAGTTTGGAAAGGTTTCAGATCTTAGGACAGGGTTGACAACAAAGATGTGTACAAACCCCACACATTTAATGCTAGAGGGGCCTTCTGATTTTCCGTCACTGTTTACGCCCTGTCCCATCTTCTTCAGCCCCAGAAACCTTGATGCGGGCGCTGGAGTTGCTGAACTACCTGGCGGCGCTCAACGACGATGGCGACCTGACGGAGCTGGGCTCCATGATGGCAGAGTTTCCCCTCGACCCCCAGCTGGCCAAAATGGTGATCGCCAGTTGCGAGTTCAACTGTTCCAATGAGATCCTCTCCATCACCGCCATGCTGTCAGGTAATGCTCAGGGCTGGCTCACTGTGCGGGTCTTGAGCTGCTACTCATTCAGTTTGCTGTAACTAAGATCAAAGGAAACACCCTTAGCACTTTCTTTAAATCACATATATGTATTTATGTTCTTGGACCCCTGTTGTGTTTTACTGATAATCAGCCCGTATTAGATCACATAAATTAACTCAACTGACTAGAAAGTTGGGTCCACCAGTAGGTGTGATGTAACACGAGGATTTAATCCTGACATGCTGCCCCTTTAATGGTCATAGTAGTATTTTACCATGATTGTTAAATCTTACAGCTCATGACTGAGTAATATTTAACATATTGTGCATCCTCAAAACTGATCTCAGCAGTACAAGCAAGTCCCACAAGAGAAGTTGAATTTCAACTCAAGCCAACAATAATGTGCTGAACTTACTAATGGGAAGGGTGAAGCTGGTGATATCAGCTGATATTTGTGAGGAAGGGGGGCAATGCGTGTATACAGAGTGTGTATAGGTGTAGTGTGAGTGGCACCAAGGTGCTGCAGCAGTAATTGCACTTCAGGCTTACCAAAGCAGAATGCTGCTCATTGAGATGAATCTGATGCCTTTGAAGGGGGAGGGAGAGGGGTTTTGAAAGTGGGAAAATGGATTTAACTAGCTGTTTGGACATGGTATAGACTTAAAGCAAGTGTGTCAGGAAGCCGGGGTTTTTGCTGAGTTCATTAGAGTAAGCAGCAAAAGTACACTGGAGAATGGTGCCTCCACAGCAACCAAGCATGAGGCTCAGTAAACACTCAGCTTTCACCTGTTAAACCCACAATCAAGTATGTTTTGACATTAAACCGTTTAGAGCAAGTTCATGGAAGGGAGAGGGTTCTTCAGCGTGCCAGGCAGTGTTTTATGAGTAAATGCCATGCCAGTTTCCACAGTATCAAGCCCACAGGATAGGCTTGCTGCAGCAGAGGGCAATATATGGTTCATCAACCCTAAAAACCTCACAGAAGGGAAAAGCTAGCCCTTAGTGCCCATCCTTCTCCCTCTCTCTCTGGCCCTCTTCCTTCCCTCTTCCAACATGCACCCTTGGCCATACAGTGTGCTCTGTGCCTCTCTTGAGCTGAGGCCTTGTTCCTCTCTGTGGGAATTGCTTAACTCATCCCTATGGGCGGCTGTGTTGGGGCCCATACCAACCTTGTTTAGTCCCACAGTGCTTCGTCCGGCCCACGGAGGCTAAGAAGGCGGCTGACGAGTCCAAGATGCGATTTGCCCACATCGATGGAGATCACTTGACACTGCTCAACGTCTACCATGCCTTCAAACAAAGTAAGTGCACGCACATACACAGTTTTTACTGAGTCAACTCCAACATTTTGGGCAATATCCCCCTTTACCAACTTACTCAGACTCAGGCAAGATGTTTGATGCCATTTTCAACTCTGTATGTCCACAGCTTAGGTTCCGATGGTTAGCATTTGGTGTTAGCTTAGCATAAAGACTTGAAGTCTGCAGGAGTCATTAGCCTAGCTCTGTCAGTGAAAAAATAAACCTTGCAGTAACTCTAAAGCTGTCTTGTTTACACAGTGTATTGTGTATTTGAAATACGTCTTGGAATTTTTTTTTTTAAATAAGAGTCGTTTTACAAGAAGTTAGATGAAGTTAGATGGTAGGAACTATAACCACTGAACATGCATTCATCAGTTATAGTTCCTATCATCTACCTTTATCTAATTTCTGCTAAAATGCCTTTTTTTCTTTTATTTCATGTTAATTGCAAATACACAATACACTGTGTAAATAAGACAGTTTCAGAGTTACTGTAAGGTTTATTTCTTCACGTTGATGGAGCTAGGCTAATGACTCCTGTAGATTTCAAGTCTTTATGGTAAGCTAACACAAAATGCTAACCATCAGAGCCGAACCAGTGGACGTACAGAGGTGAAAATGGTATTGAACATCTTGTCTCAGTCTGGGTAAGCCCGAAAAAGGAGATGTTGCTCAAAATGTTGGAGCATTCCTTTAAAGTCATAATTTGTTCATTTGTCCCTAACCTTAAATCTACCCTCGCCTCACACAGACCACGAGTCCACTCAGTGGTGCTATGACAACTTCGTCAACTACCGCTCGCTGATGTCGGCAGACAATGTACGGCAGCAGTTGTCCAGGATCATGGACCGTTTCAACCTGCCGCGGCGGAGCACAGAGTTCAGCAGCAGGGACTATTACATCAACATCCGCCGAGCGCTGGTCACTGGCTTCTTCATGCAGGTCAGTGGGAACTGGGCTCCCTGCGAAAGTTTTCCCCCCACCATTCAGAAAACAGTTGAACCTGCCAACTTCCTCTGTCTCTGAGTGAGAGTCGAGCCCAGCACTTTTTAAATAAAATATCATCCATTATTGTACTTGCCATAATGACTTTATAGCACGCGAGTGGAGGACACACACTGGTAAACAATCATCTTGGTTATTTTAGAAAATGTAGGTGTAATGTCTTAATATCCAGCTCCTCTGCTATTCCAACGCTCATTGAAGTGTTTGTAATTGTTGAGCTTCATCAATTGTACAAAGAAACCCGTTAGGTTAATGCTGTGAATAAATGGATGCACAGTATTTGTACTGACTAAAAACCTAACTGAGATGTTCATTGTAATGGATAGCCTCCTCTAAAGCGTGCGCGTGCACACACACACACAGCTGCTTTGATTTAAACACATAACAAGAAATCTAGCCAATTTGCTCCTCGCTCAAGGAAATAAATGGAATTTTGCAAGAAGCCATTTTCGGGGGTACCTGAAACAAGCAACCTGACAAGTTGAATTATGGCATTAATAGTTAAATATTTGTCAACATTAACCTTTATCTTGGAGACAAATTTGCAGCTCATGTTCCAAGTTTTCAGGGCGTTTGAGCTCATGTCTTTGTTTGGAAAGGTCTTTATTGAGACTGATTGCCTTGGTTAATCACAACAGCCACTGTCTGCTTAACCAAGTATCTGCAAAACAGGGAAAACTGGTCCCTTCACTGCCCAGTTACAAATAAGTACAATATCTTGAGCCTTGCATGCTGCTTTTTGTCATGAAAACATACAAACTTTACTTGGTTCATCTTAGTTTAGAGGATAACCCTGGTGTTTGCTTATTTATTTATATTCCTCCCACCATTTTGCTCTTGAAAAGTCTAAACTCACCGATTCTACTGCAGGCTCCTGTTTTTAAAATGCATCATCAGAGACACATGCTGCCTGTGTGCATCATAGATTTTCTTCAAATATTTATCACACTATTGCTTAACTATCACATTTAATTCACTTTTTTCATTACGTTGCACTCTTACACACTTCTGGTGGACATGAAGAGGTAAACATTTGTCGTCATTTCAGAAGAAGCTTCAGTTTAGTGTGGTAGATGCTGACATTTAACAACAGTCCGGACTGAAAGGAGATTAGAAACCACGGCAAAACCTTCCCTGCTCTTGACTATAGGGTCTGATGAAGTGGTGATAATTGGTATTTATGTAATTAGTGGTGACAAGCAGTCCGCAGAAATCCTCTGTCATCCAATGCTCATTGTTTTGCTGACTCTAACTTAACACCAGACTTCATCTCATCAATTTGACCGTTTTTTAAATCTCAATGATAATTCATTGAGCCTATCTCAGATTTAGTTCCCGCTTTTCTCTGGTAAACATTTAATGGTGTGTGACTTAAGATGACCGCTGGCCTACATCTGCCCCTGTGTCGTCAACAGATCGCCCACCTGGAGCGGACCGGCCACTACCTGACGGTGAAGGACAACCAAGTGGTACAGCTGCACCCCTCCACTGTGCTGGACCACAAGCCAGAGTGGGTGCTCTACAACGAGTTTGTCCTCACCACCAAGAATTACATCCGCACGTGCACTGACATCAAACCAGAGTGGTAAGCACCTCTTTCACACCAATACACACCACACCACTGTCGCCATATTTTGGGACTTTTCTTGAGTTTTTATTTTTATGTAGGTGTGAATTTTTTGTTCATTTCAGCTTAGTTTTAGTTAGTTGACAGTATAAACAGACAAAAATTCACTTTGCAAAATGCATTCATTCAACCAAAAGACAAAAACTAAAATATTTCTTGTGTATTTTTAGTTTAGTGAGTTAGACAAGATAGTTTTGATTCAAATTTAGTTTATTGAGGTTCTTCTTCTTCTTTTTTTTTTTTTTAAAACAAAGTTTTTTAAATACCTTGTAATTGCCTTAGTTTGGTTGACACAGCTCATTTTCTCTTTGTGGTAATACTGTAATATTTATGTACTGTAATATTTACGTAAATGCTTGAATACATTGTTGGTCCTTCGTAAGGCATCACGGTGCTGGCTGGGAAAAAGTGACTCTGAATTGAACTTTTTCAGTTTGTTTATTTAAACACTGGTACCAAATACCTATAATTCTGCACAAAAAGGTGAACAGGGATTTTGCTGATGCTCTATTAAGGTTATGCAACAGAATGCCTTTGTATGCAGCTTGTGGAAAAGTCAGTTATTAGGACATTATCAACCAAGAACAAATCTTCTACCTCATCAATGTGTTCGCTGTAATTTTGCACCATGCGCAAAAAAAAAAATCACATCAAATCAAATGCGAGATCTGTGATGAGGGCCAAAAGATCACAGTTCACTACACATGTTTCTGCAGAATGATTACACTCCTACTTACCTGTACTCACACACTCACGTCTGTAACATGTAGGTGGTTAGAGAAGAGTGCTGCTTGTTCAGTGCAGCCTGATGTCCTCTTTGGTAACAAATACATGCTATTTGTCAGTTAGTGCAACATTCTTTTAACATCTGATTGCTCGCTCTGAGGGTTCGTACAAAGTCTTCAAAGTTTGGAAAATGCTTGATTTTAACCGTTACGTTTTCAAGGTTAGGCGTATGAATTAAAATATGCTCCTTGATAAATTGCTCCATTTTAAAAAAATGGTGGATTTTCAACAATCTGGTGTTTCATCTACACAATCACTCATGTAAATAATCTTTTAATATTTGAAATGATCCTGTACTCTAGAAATTAGCAAGCATTAAATAATCCTGATCATAACTACAATCAAAGTTAATATGAAAAGCTGGTAACAAAAAAAGGACAACATACATTGATTGCCATAGGTATAAAGGAATTTTGTGAACTTTATTTTTCGCAGTTGCATTTAAAGTCACATTTTAGATTAGATGACAAAGGCTTAGAGAGTCTGGAAATTTTTTAAGTACCTTGAAAGTGCTTGAAAAGGGCTTGAATTTTACTCTCCGGAGGCTGTATGAACCCTGCGCTCTTGATTATAGCAGAGGATCACTTCCTGTGTATTGGTAAAAATCCATTTCTTAGATGCATTTTCTCTGAAGTGCTTGTGTGTATTTGTCATCGTGTGTGTCTGTGAGCACGCCTCCCTGCACTTTTTTTCTTTCCCCCCTGTGCTCTTAACACATTTATGTATCAGATGTGGTGCGCCTGTGCTAGTCATTGTGCGAATGTGGCAGAACAGTATTCTCCCACAAGTAAACACACAAGATCCGCTTTTTTGTGACTAATGTTTGCTTGCTTCTCTCCTAGGCTGGTGAAGATCGCCCCCCAGTACTATGAGATGAGTAACTTCCCCCAGTGTGAAGCAAAGAGACAACTGGAGCGCATCGTCGCAAAACTTTCAACCAAGGAATACTCACAGTACTAAAAAGTTAGCATGTACAACCTCAGTATCTGTACAGTTGAATCTGAACTCTTCATCTGAGCACTCTTTATTTTTTATTTCCAACAACCTCATTTTGAATTCTATTTTTGTCTCACTGCGTGTAATGTATTATTTTCATAATGATAGATGAACTCTGCATTTCCTAACCTCCGAGGGCCACCTCTTGTTGTTTTGTGAAACTTCAGAGGGTTAAGCTACTGCTGGAAATGAACTTCAAATGACCAGTCAGCAATTCAGTCACTGACCATCTCTCTTTTTTAAAGCATGACCTCTCATGTAGACATCAACATTCCTGAAAACTTGTGAAAATGTTAATATGCTAAATGAAGAGCAAACATCCATTAACACACAGCATCAGCTTTGGATTCTTACCAGTTTTGCTTATATTACTGAAAGGTATTGGTCTATGGGGAGGGGGTTTTGATTGGACTGTATTTTGATGCAGGTATAATGAATGTTCTTGTGTCAAGAAGATATTAAGAGGAACTCACTGGTTGGTCACATTTCCTGTCAACTGTTCAAATTAATAAAACTGTCTGACTTTGTAATAAAGCTTTCCTTATTTTTTTTTGTTCAGTGCCAGTTTTAGAATATCATTATTATAATCCCTGTGTATATTTTTCACTTAACCGTCACAGCATATACTGAGCAGTCTGTAAGTTTGACCTGTCAAATCCTATTAGCTTCCAATGGAAGTTCAGTCTTCTTACTGGGACATTGATAACTTATACTGGGCTATTGATAACAGTTTGAGCGAGGAAGGATGTTAATTATGTTTCAGAGTAAAATTGGTGTGAAATCCCTGCTGTGCTGGAGCCTGCTTTAGCTGTATTGCTTTGCTTCAGAGCCTCTCAAAAATGGAATATATTTTATTTATCGAACCTTTTATTTGGTCAGGTAAAATTGTCATTGACTTTTTGTCATTATCTTTTCATATGAGAGACCTGGCTGAGAATGAAGTGTCAAGTGAGAATACATCAAAGATAACGAGGAGAGGACAATGAGAAATTACACAAGAACGTGCTTAAACCAATTGATTTAACATACACATAATTTAAAGGAATACTCCGTTTTGGGCAAAGTTTTCCGACTAACCCAGACTGAGACAAGATGTTCGATACCATTTTCACCTCTGTACGTGCACTGGTTTGGTTGCAATGGTTAGCATTTTGTGTTAGCTTTGCATAAAGACTTGATGTCTACTGGAGTCATTAGCCTAGTTTCATCAAAGTGGGAAAAAAACCTCACAGCAACTCTGAAACTGTCTTATTTACGCAATGTATCGTGTATTTTTAATACAAGTCTTGGAATTTTTTTTTTTATTGTTTAAATGAGTTGAAGGAACTATAGATGGTTGATGGTATAACTGCTGAATATATGTGTTCAGTGGTTATAGTTCCTATTTAACTTCTCCTTTAAGAATTATTCCAAGATGTTTTTCATTACCGTGTAACACACATGATAAATTGTTTAAATAAGACAGCTTCGCAGTTGCTGAAAGGTTTATTTTTTCACTTTCACTGAGCTAGGCTATTGACTCCTGTAGACTTCATGTCTTTATGCTAAGCTAACACGAAATGCTAACCATCAGAGTTAAAGAAGTGGACATACAGAGGTGAAAATGGTATCAAACATTTTGTCTCACTCTGGTTAAGTCAGAAGAAGGCTATTTTACCCAAAGCATTGGTGTATTCCTTTAAAGCCTCAGTCACCAGTCTAAAGAAATTAAATTACACATGAAGACACTGACAAAGCAACCTTTCAGGGTTCAAGACACACCAAAACCAAGCAGTTGGATGTACCTGCAGTAATGCCTAGTGACAAATAACTTTAATTTGTGCTTCCTTTTACTACAGTGAAAACACTGTCAGGTTGCAACTGGAAAAGTTTTGTCCTTGGCCAAACTTCTGGCCAAATTCGTTAACAACAGAAAGTTGGATGAGCCCTGACAAAGTTTCTTGTGAAGGTTTCCGCCTCTCATTCTGCGGGTCAACAGCCCAAATGAGGCGAGCTGGCTGTGTGTGGTGGAGTGTGAATTCCACAAAGAATCGAACAACGGAGCTCATGAAGACAGGGTCCCCTCTTCCGGGCTCGGGTCACTCTGGATCCCCAAGAAGACTGGTCCACTTGGGGAGCATCGCAGGTCCCAGCACCCCTGAGGGGCTCCCTTGTGGCTGCTTTGATGGAAGCTGTGGGGGGCAGGTCGCAGTTCCTAGCAGGTGTCCCGGCTTTGCCTGGATCTGAGGTTGGGTGACTGCTGTGTAATCCCAGCAATTTTCAGAGCTGAAACCTCCAGCTGGCATTTACATAAACACTGGTATGTATTTCCCATTGTGCATTGTTGTTAAAAAAAATCCAGGTGCTGCATGTGATTTATCGACAGATTCCTAAACTGAAACCCCACACTATTATTTCATTACATCACCTTATTAAACTGCTTATCTGCATTTCCACTTGTGCAGGTTTATGAAATTAGCATAACCATACTTTGCTCAGTTCTGTGTCTCTTAATTTTATATTAAAGTTATGAAAGTATATATTTATTTGCAAAGGAATGTGCATAGCATTGACCTAGGATGCAGAGTGAAATTAAACTGTAAGCATTTTGCACAATCTCTATAGTGTCTGGAAGTAGGAAGGCAGAGATACTAGGCCCGCTAAGGGAGTTTTAAATTAAAGCTGCAGATTGTGCAATATGCTAAGTCAGGAAATTAGCATGTGTGCTTTAATATTTTTGGACTGTTGGGAGACAAGTTTTTAAGTGGATGGCCTTTTGCGAGGGAACGTACACAGAACTATAAAATGGTGCCAGAGAGATTAGTCCTCTAAACTGAAGCCAATAGAAAACCCATTAGTTTGAGCTGATCGGGAAATTATATGGAATTGATCCTGAGGTAAGAACATTTTTTCATGCTCAATACTTACCATTGATTCACACTGCCATAATTACAAAAGAAAATCATTATTTTTTTCCAAGTTGTATTTTGTTAGTGTCTGATGTGAGGCTGTACAATGAAAGCATGCAGTTTTATTTCTTGTGCCTAATCCTCCACATCATGTTATCTTTAAGGGCTTGAAGTTCAGACACAGGAATTTCTTTGATTTTGGTTAAAAATGGAATTACTGGAGTTGGTGCAGGGTTAGTGCTTCCCAATGATCAAAAGCTGAGGGGTCATGTGAGGTCATATGTAGAGGTGAGTTGCACTGGCATAAAGGTTCATTGCTCCCAAAACTCTGACACCTTGTCTTTGCTGATCTGAGGAACCATCCCATGTAGGTCTTTGACCATAACTCACAAAAAATAGCAAACAGAAGTGGCCAAATATCAGTCAGGTATTGTTCAGCCTGTTTCCAAACAGTGCAAATCACCACCTCTGATGGCAAGGGCTCAATCTTCCACCACCCACAGAGTGCTGGATGGTGCGTCATCATCATTTCAGGCTGTGGGTGGGGAAGTTTATTGCAGAACACCTCAGCGTTTCAGGAAATCCATCCACCCACCTAGCCCTCCCACCAGCCCGCACCAGTCCTTTCCCCACCACCAACACCAATTGGAGCCCAGACAGGTGTCTTATCTCCATCACACAGCACAAGCACAGCCAATCTTCCAGGAAGATGGCGACTGGAATGTGACAAATCCATCTGTCCTGGTTTGAATTTGTATGCTAATTTGAAGTAATAGCCCCTCTGGTGACAGTGCAAGGGAACAATTCAATCATGCCATCTATGACAGTTGCTTTCCAGCCTTCTCTGTGATATGGGAGTATATGCACGAACCGCCGGGTTAGGCTTGATAGATAGGTTATGTAGGGGAGAGGTGGCATGTAGACTGCATGTTTAAAATGGGCTGCCAGTTTGAAATGAATCACGCAACTGCTGAAGATGGCTGTGCAGAAATATGCAGCCTCAACATGCCTATAGGCACATAAGGAAGAGAAAAACAATATTTGATTTGACCTCATTTATTTCCCCGTAACACTACATGATTGGTGGCTGCCCTGAACTTTCACCCAATTTCACTGCTGCAGACTTCACGAGATATGTGTGAATGATAGAAATATCCCCACGCAAAATCGCACTGGCGCAATTGTAACATTGTCACACTGAATTATCTCTGGCTGCTGATTTGATTCAGTGAAAATCTTTCATGTGTCACCAGGCAGAAAAAAGAAACCGATCGGACGATGCACACAGAGAAGATACAGAAGTATATGGGCGAGCCGTGCCATATATTCCAAAAGAGGCCGGCTATACGATTTGTGGTTTCTCTTGTGCCTCGGCGCTCCCCTGTGTGGCATTTCATAATCTTTAAATTAATCTACAGCACAGGACAGATTATGGTCGATGGTGACAGAGAGATAAGGCTAAAGAACAAACCAGTGTTCATTTTGCTTGCATCATGCTTTTTCTCCTGCTTCCAGATCAGGGCCTCCTTGCTTTGAAGGCGATGAATCGGTTTACCACCTATTTTTTTTTTCTCCAATAAATTAGATTTTCATTAAAATGTGCAACTCAATCATAAAAAGAACTGATATATTGATGACACTCAAAACTGCCATGAAATCACATAGGCCTGGAATTATTGTTGTGAGAAAACAGTTAATGCAAGCCTGTAAAGCCTTGCAGAATCATTTATTTTGTGGCCATTGCAGAGCAATGTTGTATCTATATTCTGCAACCTATAACATCAAGACTGCTGACATACTTTATCCATGTTACAGCTATGTCAATTATGTACGTTATGCATGTTCTCTTATATGGATGTGAGGTATGGGGAGCATTCAGTGTCGTTTTCTGTCTTTCCATTACTCTCACCACTGAAGTGAATCCTTGACAATTTCTCCAGGAAAGAAAATGCACAGCACTGAGCCAACTGACCACAATTCAAACGGGTGCAGATCATGCGTGGCAACCCCTTCTGATCAAACAAGCAGGCCAGCAAAGAAAAACTGATGAACAAAAGGCCTGTCTAACTGCGTGACTCTCACTCACTACCACATCCTAATAAGTGGCGTGCTAAGAAAGAGACAGCTCTCCAAATGAGCTCTGCCAGCCGCCCTCTTTGTACAGTTTGTAGGGAATACAAGCTAAGTATTTACTATGCTGAGAATGTCTATTCTCATGACACTGGACTGTACATAAAGTCTGGAATAAAACATTGTGTTTTCTTTGTACCAAAAAACAAACAAACAAACAAACAAACAAATAAATAAATAAATAAAATACCACTTCACAATTCTAATCATCAAAATCACACTTTGCAAAGAATAACTATTTGACTAGTTAGGTGTGATGATAATGCTCTTCAGTGTAAAATCCTGCCAGTGTATATATAACTATATACTGTAACAATGTGTTTAGCGATCAATAGTAACACGTAGTTGATACTTTCATTTAGTGTTTAGGGTTTGACAACCTAATTAAATGCTGAATATGATTAATCTTAACTTTGAAATATTATTCTTCTAGCTACTGATACAGCTCAGCCATGCATAATCCCAATCATTATAACTGAAGTTTTCTACAATGTAATGCTTTATTAATTTTATGTGTACGGGAAGTCGTGTTGGATCCATGGACTCTTGATACAAGTACACCATGCAATGTTTAAACTATCATATGTTACACTGTTTTGTTTTTAAATAAAAGAGAAGTACGACTCACTCATATAGCAGCTCTTGAAAAAAGTTACTTACGATTACTTAGGACCATACACGTGATTTTTCATAGTTAGCATAATATCTACAAAATGTATATACTTAACGTTTCTGTGATAATTTCCCAAAGCCAGCAGTCATATTTTAGAACTCCATATCATTTTTCGTACCTTTTATCAGGCCATCCGTGCTATGAATAAATCCATGCTATGAAAATTAACTTTCAGAGACTTCAAAACTTTCTCCACACCAGTAGTCCCTCGCCATAATGAAGATGTCCCTGTTAGTTTTCCCAAAAGAAGCAGCAATGTCGTGGTTTGATGACTTGAAATTAGCTGGAAATTAGGTGGAGTGATTTTGCTAATCCGTTTTCCCACATTTTGAAAGTACAGAATGCACAGCTTCTTTCTGAGCTTGGAAGTTGATAGCCGGAGATACTGTAGCAAGAGCTGCACAAACTTTGGAAAATGTCACATCACAAGTTGGAGAGGTCTATAGAAAAGAGGATTAATTAGCCATGACTTTTTTTTTTCCTTTACCCAGTTGCCGATTTGCTCTTGTAAACAGTCTCTCCGCCAGAAAATAGTCCCTGGGGGAACAGCTTGTTTTACACGGTGAATTATCAATTCCATGGTTTATGTATGGTGATGACTGTGTTAGAGCAGAACCAGAACATTAGGTGGGTGTTTCAACCAAAAATTCAAATTTGAAAATCAAGGGATTTTGATTATATGTTGTTAAATCTGTAACAACTGATTTGCAAAATGGTTTTGCAAAATGTCAAATGTAGGTAAATTGTAGGACCTGTTGTGGGCCAAACAGCTAGCCTATATTGCTTGGTGAAAGAGTAACATTTAGTTTAACTGTTAAAGAACTATGAACTATTGGTAAACTTTTCACCTCCACTTGACCTTTTTGAACCCCAGTGGTGTGATTGGCTTATATAAAACTAGCATTACTTCAGCTCATAAGTGAATGAGGACCTAAAGGAATATGGAATATGCTCTTTGTCGAAGTCACCAATCAACTCCATTCTAACAGAAATATACAGTCAACAGAGACTCAAGACGACTTGGGGTGAGTAAATGATACAAACTATATATGTTTTTTTGGGTGAAGTGCTCCTTTAAGATAGAACAGTATTATATTAATTTGCTATTTAGGGAACAACAGCTACAACGACCAGTGGTTGAGTTTAGCCAAGAAGTTAACAAGTTAGCTAGCTAGTCTGGTAGCTTTTGATAAGGGGACAAATAAAAATATAAACCAATAGATTCTTCAGATCTGTGAAATGATAAATATTTACGTGCATCTTGGTGCACAATAGCTGGGATGGGCTGTCCCAGGTAGCCTACTTCACTATACTGTTTATGATTTTTGTTGTTTGATATGGCTTGGTTCAGAGTTGTTAAACCTTTTTGAGTGGGGAGATTAAAACCTGTGATATGCTATGGACACTGGGCGGTCCCCGGACCACACCTTGGGAACCGTTGCAATCGACAGGCATCCCACTATGTTTTTGGGAGAAGGAGCCCACGTGACAGGGGGAAGCGGCAGCTACCACACAGCCGCTGCTCGTTTGATAGCTTACACGGCGCCGGACGGAGAAGCAAGCGGGGCAGAGAGACTCGTCGAGGGAAGAATAATCAAAGCAACCGAAAGCCCATTTGCAAAACAAGATTTGTGCAGACTGAGACTCCCCCTCCCCGCCCCCCGACACGGCAGCCACACCATGGACGGTTATGCGCGGACAGAAGATGAGCTGTTCTCCTCCTGCCTTCTGAACCTCACCTGGGAGAATTGCTACGAGCAGGTAGGACGCGACTTCACTGGCTTTCCTGTGCAGGATCACGCAATGATGAATTCAATTTCAGCTCGCAAATGGCAAAACATGCTGCAGCCTGACCGGTATTAATATTGCACACGCTCTGATAAAAAACAGGGTAATGGGTATAAAGCCGAACAGTGTCGTCAGGGTGAATCAGCACGGGAGGCAGTGCGCAGCAACTTCACCAAACTTGTTAATTTGCGTTTAATTGATAGACTGCGAGAAGGTCTTGGACTCACGCCTGCTCCAAACTTTGCTGCTTGACATTACAATCCCGATTAAATGCAAAGTAGCCGACTAAGCGCCTCAGTGTCTCCAAACTACTTTTCTAAAAGGTTGCCTTTGCAAAGTTCCACAGCTCTGCAAGGGATCAAACAACCACACTTATGCCCTTGAAATCAATAATGAATTAACCTAGTAGACAAAATAAATCCTATGCCAGGAATTCTATCAATAAATTAGAGGCAAACAGGAACCAAGCATTCCTTTGAAGCAACGCAAATAAATCATCTGTAATATATAATTGTATCCAGTGGGCTGAGTGATGCTTTTCACGCAGAGATCATAAGACACCGGTTCTTTCATATTGTTGTGTCCTGAGACTCAGAGGTTGCCAGGTAGGTGCTGAAAAGCAGGTAAAGCAAACTTGGAATGAAGTGAGTTTGTTGTTGAAAGAGACTTGATGCTTAGCACTACTGGCATGTTTTTGATCCTGGAGTGTTAGGCCTGCTCTCACACTGGAGCAGTGGTGTCTGCCTGGAGATAATTACCTAAATCGTCTCTCTTCCCTCAAACTTAATCAGTTCTGCCTTTAAAATACACTTATAGTGCAGTATGAAATCCCCCTTAATTCTCACATTCTAATTTGTGCAACGTGAGAGGCTAAAATCATCTCCTACAAGAATGCCAGTGAAATCATTCTCTATGAATGCTAAGAGGGCTCCGAGCTATTTAGCAATTTATGCTCAATGTTTGATGCCAAAATATTTGTACACTGATTTTTATGGTAATTTACTTCAATGCCACCGTGAGAGCTCAGGATATGTATACAGGATATTTATTCCTCTGCTATCGGTATCCAGGTTGCAACGCAGTGGAGGAGGACATTTAAACAATAAATCTCCTGTGGTTTAGCGGGCTACTGTTTTGAATTACAAGTAATCACAAATTAAAGAGGATTAGGCTCTTAAAACCCAAGCTTGTGATTGGCAATGCTAAGAGTCACATTATAACAGTTATTTAGGCACTGAAAACAAAAGCCATCCCAAACATGATTCACAATTTCAAGTCGGTGTGAACGGCATTTAAATGTGCAACCATTAATCCCCAGCACTTTGTTTCTGTTGTAAAATGGACTTGGCAGATGAACAGCGGGGACAAACTGCACGTTTATTAACTTAAAATCCTAATCCAGAATATGCTCAGCAGAGTAGATGTGTTTATTAGGTCTCTTCTTGCACATTCTACAAGTGTCTGTGTGCAGCCTGAACATGAAAAATAAGCTTTCCTCAGCATTCAGAAACGATTATTTTTTCAAAATACAGCTTCTATGCGTACTTCAACGCTCACAAACAAAACAACGCTTTTAAATGCTCAAGAAACTTGTTAAAGCCCATGTTAAACTGCCACATACTGCTTTTCCACGCACAGTTAGTCAGAGAACATGCCTTCAATTTATTAGCTTAACAAAAACAGTGAAAATATTGGTATTTCAACAGGAGGTCCCTTATTGCAGCTGGAGTTTGTGGCTTCAGTTTTATACATTTCCATGATAACGGGCCATCCAAAAGAATAATGGCCTCCTCCCTACAAAGCTTGCTCGCAGTCTCCCATATTCAGTTTGGTACAGTCTGCAAGCTCCCCTTAAAAACCCTTTCTTGTAAAAAGCGAACCTTCAGAAAGCGGGTCATCTGCTCGGCCAGCATGTTGTTAGCCATGCACATTGCCTCTCTTCCCCTCCCTAACTCCTACGGCGGGTGGGTAAATAAATAAATAAGGAAGTAAAGGGAAATGTTGACACAGCCTGTCCTTGTGGCCAGATTATCCACTCATGGTTGAGCGCTGGGTAAAGGCCCTACATTATTCAGCCCAAGACACAGAGAGACTGGGGGAAAACTGGAAAAGCTGGGTCTTGCCGCAGGAGTGTGTGTGTGTGAGAGAGCGAGTGTGTGTGTGTGTGTGTGTGTGTGTGCATGCTGTGGTGCCGTGACTGCCTCCACTTTTAAAAGAGCAGACATGGAGATCACTGAAATGCATGAGGGAAAAAGGATGATGTGTTCACTTAATTACCAAAATGAACTCTGTGCTTCTTGCCTCACCCTCTCTCTCTCTCTCTCTCTCTCTCTCCCTCTCTCTCTCTCTCTCTCTCGCTCTGTCTCTCCCTCTCTGCGTATGTGTGTGTGTGTGTGTGTCCTCTATCTTACACACTCATCTTGTTAGGCTACTTGAGGGTTGCTGTCCATGGTGCTGAAAGTTTCATCACACATTTTGTGCATGCCTGTTTAAAATTCCAGACTCGAAGCCCTGCACGGCCTTCGTCGCTCTTCAAAAGCAATGTATTCAGTTTGTTTCGACAAAAAGCGTGCCCGCACTCGGCAGTCCGGCTCAAAAGGGTGAAGCCTATCATTCAAGGGGTTTCAGAAACCTGCAGGTAACACAGCGTGCTCTCAGAGGTAGTGAGGACTAATGCACTTTTTTTTTTCTGTCTCTGCTTCACCCCACGGCATGTTTCATCACAGCAAGGCTCGAGTTACGTTACTACTCACTGAATGGCTGAGTTAAATGAAAGCTGCTTTGTGTGCATTCTTATGCTCAGTATTAGATCCATACAAGACACTCCACATTCTGTGTAATGAGTCAGTGGCTCGAGCAGTTTGGTGGAGCCGCACTTCACAGCAGAAAGGGGATAGAAAGATTTTTTTAGATGATGGCCTGCTGTTGATAATGAGTATTGTATGTATCAGGATCACTAACTCACTATAGAGCTCGACTGTGTTCCAGGCTGATGTGCAGCATGTTGACTGAAAGAAACTGGCATTTGACATTTGACCCTAAAACTAACTGTTCATCTCAGAGCAGA
Organism: Neoniphon sammara; assembly: GCA_900302535.1. NCBI lineage: Eukaryota > Metazoa > Chordata > Actinopteri > Holocentriformes > Holocentridae > Neoniphon > Neoniphon sammara. The sequence goes on along the minus strand of OMKZ01038002.1, from coordinate 6,471 downwards.
TCTTTTTCACAGATCTTTTTCTAGATCTAGATTTTTTAGATCTTCTTCACAGCAGCCATTTTGACATGAAATAGCAGGGTAAACACAGATGTTACTAATGACATGAGTTAAGGTTCTGTTCCATTTAGGTCGAACAGAGATGGTGGACAAAGATGGTGGATTAAAAACAAAGATAGTGAACTTTGTGCTTATTTTCTGACAGGACTACATCACAGAATCCTACAGAGCAGATAATTGGCATCAATGGGAAAATATGAGAAACTTGCCGTATTAGTCGACATATTTCCGTTACAATATGAAGCAGGTTTTGTTGCACATATACTGAGTAAAAATCATGGTGTTGAGGTTAAAAGTTATTAGGAAAAAAAGATTGGAGTTTCATTTGCAAGTGGCTTCATTGTCAAAATAGTAAACTTTAAGCGATTTTCTACTTTTTCCAGCATAATTAATGTCATTAGTAACACCTGTGCTTCCCCTGCTATTTGTGTCAAAACGGCTGCTGTGATAAAAGGTCTATAGTTTCAGTCCGTGATCTGGTTCTGTGTGCCTTTAACTTCCCATCTCTAAGGAGCATATCTAATTTCTGTGCTGGCACACCTTTCTAATCAACAAGTGAGTGCCTGCATAACACGGCGCTTTTGATAACACACAGAAGCAGGGTCTGTCTGCAGTTTAATGAGAACCATGTCTTTCCCTGGCAACATATTGCCAAGATATGGATGGGTAATTATCTAATCAAAACTTTGTGAAAGTGCCGCCACTTACTCACCGCTGACCTGCTAAGTGCCAGGCTTTGTGTGTGTGTGTGTGTGTGTGTGTCTTTTTTTTCCTGCAAGATGTTTACACATTATATACTTACCATAGTACTAGATCTCACTGTCATTTGATATGTGTAGGATGTTGTATTAAGGCTTGAGGGAGCACATGGCTTACATAATTGGTCGTCAAAGCATCCAGTCAAAAGGTATTTTAACAAACATCCAGGCCTGGGTTTCAAATACAGTTCAGTTTATGGGTTAGTGAGTTCTTGCTTAGTGGCCTCTATCAAGCAAAATATCTAACAGAACACCATTAGCAACATGGTACAAAACACTCTCATCTAACATCAACACTTTATCCATAAAAACTGTCTCCCAGCGGCTCAGCATCTTTGAACATTTTGCAGAAATTTTCATAAAGGAAGGCCGAATCTCAAGTGTGATGGCATCTGTCGATTTGACTATCATCTGCCTCCACTGTCATTTTAAAAGATGCAGTAAAGCAGATAGTGGACACTCTAGCTGAGACTCGACCAGGTGTGGTGACTGCCACGTCTGAGACGTTAATGGACAGTAAGCGCACAGGACTGGTCTGTTTTCCAAAGGGAGATGTAAACCACCAGAGGGAGCAGCAAGCTCTGACTCTCTATGAAACTACAAAATTAGACATATGCAGGTTAATGTTAAGGATTTGAACAGGGTTTTATTTTTCCACTGTAGTGTGGTTATTGTCATGGTTTCGTAAGCAGGAAAAAAAAGCTTTTAGTGTTGAATTAGTCTTAATGATCTTTCAGTGTCATTTTCAGTGCTTCTTCCACAGATCGATAAATTCAGTCAGAATATAGGCGACTTTTCTGGCTAATGTACACTGCGCCGCCTGTATCAACTTCACAGCACGCGAGGTACAGATACTTCAGTCTATGTTCTTTGATTATGTGTGGGAAAATGTCTTCCTCACCATTGACAATCCGGTGATACCTTGCAAAATCTGAGATGAAAGGAAATGCAGCTTAGAGTGTGAAAAATCCTTGCCTTCTCACCGGGAGGTAAAAGTACTCTCTCAAACATTGAATTGTACATCTGAAGTGTTATCAATTCCACCTGAAACGCAGGGCCCCGGTGGCAGGGCTGAACCTCTGCGCTTTTGATCGTGCCAGCAGTGCCTGTAAACAAGCATTTTCCCATCTCTCCCTCTCTCTCTGTCTGTCTCCCTGCCTCTCTCCTGTCTCCCTCTCTCTCCTCCTTCCTCCCCCACCAAGGTGTCTGGAGGGGGAGGTTCCTTTGATTATCTCCGCTGCCGATTAATTGCTTTTCTTAACCTCTGCACAGACGTGCTCCTACACCGCCCCGGAGCCCACTGCACGCGCCCAGATGGACCCCTGCCGCTCCCCGCCAGGAGAAAAACAAAACAGACCACACGTCTATCTCCCCACCTCCTCCCAATTACTGACCTTCATCCTTTCATTTCGCCTTGGATGTTATCATCACCATTATCAGTGTATTTACTTTGTTTGTTTAGCTAGTTACTTGGTGCACTGCAGCATTCTTGGCGAGATTTTAAGGCAGACTGAGCGTGTGTGAGAGGTTTATTAATTTCTGGGAAGAGTTACAGCGCCGGATGAGATGAGTTTGTGGTTGCCGAGTTCTCATGGTAAATGTATTCTGTGTCATAAAAAGTGTCATCCGCACTGGCTGTGGGTCACTAAGAGAGGCAGGGGGCAATTTTTATGCAGGAAATATTACATTGCCACTTTTTGAACTGTCCTTATTCTGTGATTAAATAGATTTTGGCCTTGAGTTCCGCTGGCCAAGCAATTTTTGTCTTGAGTTTTTTTTTTTTTTTTTTTTTTTTTTTCCC
>OMKZ01037997.1:4516-17501 GCA_900302535.1 Neoniphon sammara | reverse complement strand
ATTAAAAGTGGAATGTGTGGGGATGCAAAGATAATATTGCATAAAGTGCTCACAATGGACCACGTGCATGTACATGGTGGCCTCTGGGGGAGATTCTCCTATCACAGACTTCAAAGCATCAACATGCAAACTTCAACATCCACTGATACCAATTCATCAGCAATTGCTGAGATTGCTTGGGCCTATATTGCTGTTATAAAGTCCAGCTCACCCAAAATACAATAAATAAAATACTTATATAAATAAATAAATACATACATAAATAAATAAAATTTACTCCTAGTCCAGTCTATCCATCCAGTGTGATTTGGTGAGTTTGGAGTCTGCCATGGTCTTCCTTAGATGGGTATTTGTTTGTGCAGCTCAAATGATCAAAAATTTACATCTGAAAAACTCAACAGCTCTTTCCAAAAAAGAATGACACAAATACCCGGCACAGCCCACAGGGGTGAAGAGCTTCATTGGGAACTATTTTCTGCCCAAGAAGTCAGACAAACTGTATTTATCCGCCCCTGAATCATACTCATTGGGGGCAGATAGATACAGTTTGCCTGTTCTCTCCGACAGGAAATAGTTCCCACTGGAACTCTCTGCCCCTGACGGCTGTGGATTATGTCAAGCATCTGTGTCATTATTTTTGGAAAGAGCTGTTGCTGTTGAGTTTTTCAGATGTAGATTTTTGACAGTTTGAGCGCCACAAACAAATACCCATCTAGCTCAATTGCACTGGGGTGCCAGGAGACAGGGAAGGTCACGGCAGACTGGAAACCTCGCCAAATCACACAGAAACTCTCTGGATGGATAGACTGCGGTAAGGGTAAGCAAGAAAGAATCATCATTCAAGGTGAGGGCATCAGGGCTGTATTTTTTTCAATACCCTTGTGAAGCGTTTCCGTAGTGCTATATGCATGTTTGATGTTTTGAGTTTTTTTATTTTTATTTATTTATTTATTTTTTTTGCATTTCTGCTTTTTTCAACAGTGGCAGTGGAGACAGACAGGACAGACAGGGGAGAGAGAGGGGATGACATGCACCCGCACCACCACGGTAATAATAGATTGGTACGCGCTCTGCACTGTGATCCACCGGAGCGCCCCTCATGTATTTCTGTGCATGGTGTGGTATTTCAGTGAAATAAAACTCAAGCTGTTGCCCTGCTCAGCACATTGACTGACCTGGAACTCTTCTCGTAACTGGGAGGAATTACTTTGGGAGTCTACTCGCAGCATCTCTTTGTAGGTGAGGGCAAACTCATTCACCAAGATGGCTGTCTCTCCACAAAGACAGGCCTCCAGGATGGCATCATGGATAAAAATGTACTGCTCCTGAGGGGAGGAAACGAAAACACAAGTGAGATAGTGAAAAGACTGTGTATGTGCATGTTAAGGTGTGTAGGCGTCCACATGTAGAGGTTGTTAGGGTAAAAGAGTGTAAATCCATAGTATGAAAAATAGCTTTGTAGCAACAGAGCATGGCAGAGAGAGGTTAATGACAGATTTAACAGCTCTCTGTTTAGAATAACACAGAGTTAGTAATATAGATTTCAATATATGAACAGGTAAGGTGAAGATGGCAGGGAATTGCCATAACCTGCCTTGTTCTGAATTAAACATGTGCAATACTGTTCAAAGTGTATCAAAGCTGTTGGAGAATGAATAAATAATTCTAAATAAACAAACACTTGCGGTGTGCATTTAATTAGAGCACCGCTGCAAATAACTACAAATGTAATAAACAGCTAAGTCAATATTGGATTTACATAATAAGGGATGGATATGCAAATTATCTTCACATCTTAAGAACAGCACGTGCCTACGCAGCACATTGAGACACAATGTGAGCCTTATCTCTAAAACTACTGCATTGACCTTTACACAAATCCCAGAGGGGGAGCGTGATAATACATTCCCCTCGCTCTCTGAATTCCCAAACAACATGGGGGAAAAACAAATGTTTGAAGGCCTCATTCTTCAGAACTTTTCCAGTGGAGTGAGTCTAGGTTATCATGTTATGGCTGGCAATATTTTCCTCTATATGGCCTCCTGAGTATGTGCAGAATCAATATGGCTGCTAATTTCAGGTGTCTGAATAGTTTTATTTAACCAAATCAATGAAAGCTGGACATGGTGGTGTTATTAAACTAATGGTGAATAGGCCTGAATACATTTCAAAACAGTGCTGTGTAGAATCAGAATATTTTTGCGTGAACTGGTTGCCCAGTTGACCTGACCTCTGTCTGGATCATGTTGATGCGCCGCGAGCAGAGGGTTTTGACACAGTTGTAGATGTCCACCACGCCTTCGCACTCGGCCATGTCCAACATGACATCCAGCACAATGTAGCAGCCAGTGCGGCCGGCCCCCACGCTGCCAGACACAAGACGTCTTTCATGAGGAATTGTGCACAGTCTTCAAAGCAGTGCATTAATGAATCTGTCAAGCTAGTCAAAACATCTCTCAAGTTAGTCAAAACGCTGTCAATAATTTGGAGACATGTCTGCTCAGGAACTTTATAGAACACCACAAGATTTAAAGAGAGACTACAGGGCTAAATCATTTTTGCTTCCTTAAAAGGAAAATGATGTAAAATAGCATGGAACTACTACATGTACTGCGCACATTAATGGACGCCACTGTTGTTGACAGAAGAAGAAAACAGAAAACAGGTAGCTGCAGTGGGGTTTCCACAATACATATTACATCAGAAAGCAATATTACAATACCAGGAGACAATAAAAATGACAATTACTTGTTGATTAATATTCATCAGTTACAAGCTTGGGGAATAACAGAATATAGTAACGTTATGTAATCAGGATACAAAAAAAGTAACTTCATGTCGATGTAGTTACAGAAAAAAGGACTGAATCAAATTACTGACAGAATTGATAAAAACAGGGATTATTTTTCAGGATTACATGTTTATATATATATATAAATGTTTAACATATGAATATGTTAAATAAAGAACTACCAAAACTGCATTGCGCACACTGTGCAGTGTAGTATGGTAGTCGCACAAAGAGGGCACGACAGTGCAGCACAATGCCTTAAAACTCTGGTGTCCCCATTGTCCTGTCTATAGTTACACTATTATTGATACTATATATTAATGCACACTAGTAATAGTCATGCTCTTGATATATTTTCTTGTCTTTTTTCATATTTGGCATTTAACATTCCAAAAGTAACTGAAAGTAATCAGATTACATTACTTCAATATTGTCATACTAGAGTAAGTTACTGGCTACATTTTTAACATGTAATTTATAATGTAACCCTTCCAACCTTGATCAGTTAGACCTACAAAGACAAATTATTATTCATCAGTGAGATCTATACCTGCACAGTTAATAGGACATGGACTTAGGGATATATCTTGTGTAAACTATTACTACTACTACAACTACTAGTGTGCAACTAATAATAATAATGCTATGTGTTGTACAAGTTTGCTAATATAATAGTAAGTGTCATGGCTCACCTGCAGTGGACGACCACAGGGCCGGCATCAGGAGGCGTGGAGGCTTTGACTCTCCGTATAAAGGCCAGCAGACCCGTGGCGTGAAACGGCACTCCGTGCTCTGGCCAGGATGTGAAGTGGAACTGACGTACCTCATGCTTGGCTGAGTAGCCTCTCTGTCCACATAAAGACACATTACACATTAGCTTTGCTTGTGAACGACTCCATTAATGTAGCGTGCACCAAATCCAGCGTGTCTTCTCCCATCGCAAACGTGCCTCCATTCCCCCGTGCTAGATGCGATAGATTTTTAGGTTCAGTGTGAGGACAACAAGGACTTTATGTACGTGGGATGTTAGGTCTTGTAGGACAGTTAGGCCTCTGGGCATCACATGGCAGCAGCAGCTGCAGAGTGACAGACACACAGAAACGAATTACTCTGCCGCTCTAAGCTCAGGGAGGGCTGGGAGGTTTCTCCTCTCCTCCACTGGGAGACTGCTGCAGACACACAGCAATTTCTTCCTCTGAACAGAGATGACAAAGTAAAGCGACACAAAGCAAAGATTTGTTGAAGACAGAAAGCCAAAAAAGAAGGGAAGGAGCTGTGAAAACAAGCTGTCACCAGCTCCCAAATTCTCGCCGATTTGAATAAGCGGCAGCGTGAGCCCATGGAGAGTGGCTGTGACAGTGAGATGATAATGCTGTGTTTGTGCCACTGTCACTCGTCGCTCTGAGCCCTTCCAGTGAGAAACCCCTTGGGAGATTGACAGGGAGGAGGCCAGCAGGAGCAAAACACTGTAACAGCTATGTTGGAGAGAGGGTGGGAGCACTTAGATAGCTACTGGTGTTAATTCCTCTCAGTGCAAGCACATTTACCGCGTGGCCTCCATGCCCATCAGCAGTAAGCCCTGTCAACTCCTAAACCATTCTATTAATATACCATTTCTAATTTATTTTTTATTCTACCAGGTGACAGAAAATAAGCTCATTTGTATCTACATAAACGGTCCACAAAAGGAGACACATTGAACTTCAGCATCGTCAACATCTGCTCTCTATCCTCAAAGAGGAGTGAGATGAGAATCGTAGACAGACGGAGTAAACTGGGAAAAATTACACTCCAATGTTCCCAACAGTGTTCTGGGATTCATATTAATCTTAAATGAAATCTTCAACTTTAAATATGAACCTACCCTCTCCAAGGCAAAGGTGCGAACTGTGTATTCAGCCAGCGTCTCTGTCTTCAGCAGAGTGATCTTGATGTCGCCGTACATCTCGCTGTCATCAGGCCAGTATTTACAGCATTTCACCTGTAATAAAAAATCTATTTAAACCATATGTTGACATTACAGGAAAGTAAACCTGCTAGATGCTACTTAAGAAACGCTCTCATTAATATAATGCTTTTAAATTAGTTCTGTGTGCACCATCTAATAAATGTATTTGACACATTTACAAACACTTTTGTCAATAGATCTGTTTCTTGCTTTGGCTGCTTTGGGATTTTCTTTTTAATTTTTCAAACTTCATCCCCTCTATTTTAATAAAAAGTCACAAAATTTAGACATTTTAAAAATTCATTTAACAACGATAGTGGATCCCTTCCCTGTGTCTAATTCAAAGTAAAGTGATTCTAATGAGAATATTTCTGAGTACTTTGTTTGCTGGTACAACACAGACACAGGTATGACTGCACAAAACAAAAAATTTACAAAGAAATGACTCTTGGAATGCTAAGGGAGAACAAAAACAACCTGTTTTCATGCAGAAAATTCATCTCAGAGGGCAAAGAAAAGAAGAGCACAGTAATCACATAATGGTGGAGAGCACGGTGAGCAGGACTGCAGCAATCTTTTCCACCAACCTCAGACACAAAGGACCTTTTTTTTTATTTAGTGAAGGTGTTATTTGGATTCTACCATGCAGAGCAGTCCTCATTTGCTGATTGTTCCTAAGACTGTTAGGATGGGGGACCAAATTGGATGTGGGGCTAGTGCTAGAAAAATGGTGTCATTTGAACCAAAGTATTATGTTTCTCTACCCTAGAATGAAAATTATGGGACACTGAAATACTACAGGTATTTATGTGAGGTGGAAAACAACAGAGCTATAGCCATTACTCTGCATGAGCATAATGTATATGGAATGATGGGGCTGTTTTCTTGAAATGGAGACATTGTAACTCATCACAATCACAGTTAGGAGGCTATATGTAAACTTCAGTGGCTAATCATAATTTCAAACGGACAAAGTATAATGCATGCCATGTTATAAGGAAAAATCCCCATCTGATTAAGTCACCCACTCTCAAATCCAGTTTAAATGCCAGTGCATGATATTATCCAATGCAGTTTCACATGACACAGGCATTTTTCTCATTTCTAGTAAACTATAGATTCAATATGGGACTAAATGATTTGTTAAGATGGAGATTGCAGAGTAATGAAAGAATAGTGCATATAGATTTTTAACATGTGCATAATGTACTTTTCATGTTTCATAATGCTCAAGTTAACTGCCATCAAAAGGATACTGTGCCAAAATAATAACAGTGGGGTCACTAAATGTGCAGAAACTGATTTATGGATGGCACATGCATGCAGAATGTCGTGACCAAAATGAACTGTTCCTAGTCTACAGTTTACAAGCACAGTGCGGCCCTCTGAGATCTATTCTCATCAAGCACATGACAGCCTTTGATATAGATGCCAGATGTTCCCTTACGGTGAATACGGGGTGTTTATGCGGATGAAGAGGTAATGAATAAAACGCTGCTAGGAGGGGAGATGCACATCACTTACCCTGCCAACCTCCACCAGCTTAGTGATCATGACGATGCTGAAACAGTTTTCCTGCCACACCATCCTCCAGAAATCGTACAGCGTCTCCTGCTTGGGTCCTGGCAGGGGGAGGAGGAGGCAGAACAGGCAGAGACAAAGATAGCAGCATCAAAGCCTGCCCCCTCAATAAGGGAGTTCATGTTGTTGTGATAGCACGTATTATCATGACCTAAGTGTCCTTCCTCAGATGGCGCGGTACTGATCTCTCAAGATTGTGCTGTCAATAAAGTTATTGGGAATTCCGAACAGCGGAAGGGGTGACGAGTGACAAAACAACAGCAGTAGCAGCCGCTGAAAAAACCCAGAGGACCATCAGTCACTCATTTTCATCTGAGGAGAAGACAGAGTGGTGGATGCTACTTGAAAACAAGGATCACGTAGGAAAAGCAATGCTCAGAAAGACAAAAACACTGCTGATGTCTTTTTTGCCTCCTCAGAAGCTCCGTTTCTGTCTCTTGAAGGGGAGAGAGAGTATGTGTTGGTGAAAGATAAGCAGATGAGCAGACCTTGAGTGACTTTGTGATGGGAGCTGACTGGGAACCGCGACTCCTTAGGCTTTAGACACGGTGGAGGGAAATTTTAAACACACACGCACACACTGACTGTCCATCAGAAGTGGCTTTGTATTTGAGCAAGAGAGGGTGAATTAAAGGTCCTTTTTCCCCCCACAATGAGCATATCGCTCCATGTGTCACAAAGAGTGAGAAGCTATAATTAATGCGTTTAATTATTCATCCACTTTTCATGATTTATTCAACGACATCAATCACGAGGCCTTCTTGGGTTGGTGGTCACACGTGCTATCACCTTTGGGTTCGCCACAGAGACGCTTTTGTCACGGGACTCTGCATGAGCAGGTTCACCGAGTGGATCATCTTCAGTTTATTACACATTGACAAAAAGGGAAAGGCGCTTGCCGTCTAGAGCATGCACGCACAAACACACACACACACACACATATAAAAACACTATAGCCTTGCCGGGATACTCACCCTGAGTGGCGATGAAGTGGTTGGATCGATGGTAGCCCTGAAAAAGAGAAGAGGGATGACATGCTGAGTAAGCCATCTGCGCCTCAGGCACAGCTGTAAGGGCGTGTGTGTCTCTATCCCGCTCTTTCCCTCCCTCCTTCCATCCTTTCTGCATTCCTTTCTCCAACTGACCCACTCTCTAAACTCTCTGCTCTCTTGGATAATTTTCCGATGTTAGCTGACTTGCTGTATACGTCAGACCATTTGTGTTTGTCCTCGTGCACAACAGTTGCTGCTGTTGAGGCTGTTGGTTGTTGAAGTACAGCTAATAGATCCCTAAAATGTGATATGGATTTTCCCCCTAAAGTATATTCAATATCAAGTCAGGCTAGATGCAAGTCTATACAATAGCTAGACATGCCCAAATCCCCCTGACAGCTGAAGAAACACATGATAAAGACACGAGAGGTACAGACTTTTTAATTTCAGGCATCCAATTTATTCATGGCTTTTCAGAGTATTTCAGTGCCCAATAAAACCGAGTCAATTCTCATTAAAGACAAAATACGAACTATATCTGCAATGCATTTACTGTTACAGATGAATCAATACTATTAGAGAACACTGTAACTTCCTTTGTAGACTCTTCTGTCACATAGCTGCTGTGTGTGTGTGTGTGTGTGTGTGTGTGTGTGTGTGTGTGTGTCTTCAAAGCAATGCCACTAAAGCCTCTTATACAGGATTCATATAACTGCAGGACATGATGGCCTGAGTAAATAGGTTTCTATGCTATATTTTATATGCAGGGTGAAGTAGTTTAAGAGCCTTTATACCAAAGGATATGACCGACTTTGATATAGATGGCAGACATTTTCATTTGGTGAACATGGGGTGAAAATGGATGATCAATGAGAGGGCATCTCTGCACCCCTTGAGGGGAATAAGCGGAGACCAGCCGCGGGACTTTGAAAGATGAAAAAGTTTGCGTGATGAGAAGCAAACCATTCACATGAAGTCCGCCTGAAAGCTCCTTATCTTAGCCTGCAAGATAAATGTGGCATTTTTTTCTTTCTTTCTTTTTTTTTTGTTTTTGAGACACAGCTATATGAAAATATCCTGCTGAATGCCACATGGTTTTTGTGGTTTATGTGCAGTGTTTCCTGTCATTTTGAGAGGAGCAGCTGGGACGCTAATTGATGTTCAACATTATTAACTATCTCCAGCCCCAATAATAACCTTACAGGCTGGGAAAGCCAGGACCAAAATCAACTCAGCCCACCCGCTCACATCGACTCAGTATGATGAGGCTATCCATGTCGATAACAAATTTGATTTTTTGCAGAGGGCCTCTTCTTAATATGTTGAGCTTGTCCAACTTGCTGATGGATTGCTAAACTGACTTGCATCCACACAGATAAAAAGGGACATGTTTAAAATGGAGATGGATGACGGGTGCTGTGAGGTCTGCTATCCACAATTCCTCTGGCTCTGGCCAACACTATCAGCATAAACGCTACAACTCCTCCACTTAAGACGGTCGCCATAGCAACTGAAACTTCCTGAGTCTCAGCCACTTATGTGCACTAACAAAGACAACAGGGCACTCCATGCAGGAGAGGACACATCTGCTTGTGTTCATTTACTATCATGGGCCAAAAGGTATGCTTTTTGAAATGTGCACAAACCCGAAACACACAGACCTTTGATCATTTGTGGATCTAGGATAGTAGAAAGAGGCAGGTGTTGGGAAGAAAAGAGGGAAAGAGAGCAAAAAGAGAGCGATGGCAGGCAGAAGAAAGAGCAGTGAAGTACTTACTTCCCTGTTAATCCGAATCTACAGGGTCCAAAGTCGAGGAAGTAGGGAAAGGGAGTAGAAAAAGAAGACATATAGGCTAGTTAATGAAAGAAGCTTATGATAAATAGGGAGTTATGGTTACAGACAGGTGGAGAGAGGAGGGTGTGTGTGTGTGTGTGTGTGTGTGTGCATGTAAGTACAGCAGTAATGGGAGTAATGCATCAAAATACTTTTTTTTGTGGTAACACATGGGTTTTTCCAATTATAGTCTGTTATCAGTTCCTTTTTTTTTAACAAATGCAAATTTTATTTTCACTTTTACAAATTTAAAGAGTAGACAAAAACAAAGTCCCTGCAGAGTGTCACACAGAAAACAAGGTGCTAATTGAAAAACACATCAAATGCCTCATATCAATCAGTTTCTCTGGCTATTAAAACCAATGGCTTGAGCAGGTGGTTTCGCATTGCATTTTAAAACAATAATTAACAAAGCACTTGGCACAGTGAGACACCATGAGCTACAACATGCTTTGGAAGTGGATAACACAAAAGAACGATTTACTTTGAACAAAGTAACTTTGTACTTTTTAAGGTAAATATCAGAATAATTACATTTAAAAGCAGCTTTCCTCAAAACTGCTGTACAGTATGAATGTGTCTGTGTTTGTGTGTGTGCCCATACTACGCCTGTCAATGTTTCAAGACCCCGTTGCTTTTTACATACAGTGGAAATTAATACAATGTAAAGTAACTGACTATAGCATTGATTATAGCACACTGGACTCTTCTGAATGTGCGGTACACTGAAGGCACATGGATACGCAAATACCTCATACCTCCTCAAGCCATACAGGCCATGACAGGCAGACAGCCAAGCCACGGCTCAGGCATTAAGTGACAGAGAACGAGGAAATGGAGCGCTTGCACTTTTTCACCTCTATTCGTAAAAACCAAAAATATATTTCGGAGGGAAGCAAAACTTTTCCATTTAACCTCTGATGAAATAATCATAGGCTGTCCAAAATGTACTCCGCTGTGGCAAAGTAGTTGTCATTCAGCGGCGGGGTCGGCCTTGTGAGGGAGGAACATCACTGACATGGACACTATAGTGGCCGCTGAGTGGTGTTTTCCCACTAATGCCTCGCCCCCTGTGCCCTGCACGCTAATGGAGACCCTCATGATAGCCGGAGTCACAACAGCGCGCCTGGTTTTAATGCCCTCTCATTGTAATGAACTCTCTAAAAGCATTTCCCCACCAGCCGTTCTCTCTAGAGAAATAAAGAAAGAAAAAAGGCAGTTTAGTGTTAAGTATTTTGATACAAGTCGTCCTAAAGGAAGAAACCACCCCTCCCCCCCAAGTGAAGATTTATTCTGCTTGTAATTTTCAAATAAATGTATTAGAAGAATTTCCTAAGAATTTCCTGGATTTTTCTGAAAACTTTATCAACCTCAAAGCAGGAGTGGGACTAGATAACCTCGCCTTAACTTCCCATAGAGCGCCATATTTACTCTGCTGTGGTCCCAATGAGAGGCGTGCAAAATGAATCTTGAGAGATGAAGAAACTCTATCAGATTGCCAGACGACTTCCTTTGACACAACTTAAACGAACAGCAACAACTAAGCACTAGGAAAGCAAAATTCCAAGGGGAAGAACTAAAATACAAATTTAGGTAGACAAAATCTTACGATATTTGAGCTGATTTCTCTCACTGACTTGAATGTGTCTAGACCTGCACTTCTGCTTTCTGAGTAAACGCAAACGCTGCTGTAGTTAATATGAATGAGGACACCCATGAATGAGGCTGTGTGACACACGTAAGCAACACATATATGCATTACATATGATCAGTGGGAATGTTACTGTGGCACTGCAGCCTGGCAGACAGTTAAGGTGAACAGTGAAAAGGATCAACTCCTGCCTGCCCATCCAGAGATTGAATAACATCAATCATGACTATTTAATTCAGGGGGATTTGTGGCATCTTACAGAAGGGTTTATCTTCTGTGCAGAGCATTAAATGCATTTATTCCATTCTGTTTTAATAAAAGTGATAGCGGAGTTAGTCGGGGTTTGGGATTCAGGGAAGTGGGGGTGTAGCGTTTGACAACCATGGCATCTGGCAAAACACCACTAGGGAGGGTGATTGAATGAAGGCTTCCAGGTAAATGTGGGCCAGCAGATTAGCTGGCTTACAGGGGTGAGAGAGATGGACTGTGGCTCTGCAGAGTGTGATAGATAGAGACTAGGTGCAGGCTGGGTGTATGTTTCCCATGCTGAACAGCAGCAGAAAGACAGGATTAGACTTACATCGATGTAGTTAGCATTAATGTAGTCTGAGTTGGGGTCTCCCAGGAGAGGGTGGAGCTTCACTCTGTGGCGGTCATCTGAGATGGAAAAAATTCATTTAAATCAAATATTACATCAGTGCTGAAATACAGGAGCTATTCTTGCATGCATTTTCTGTTTTTATCTATACAGGACTTCTATGTTGAAACTTACATCCCATCAAAGTGTCATGCCTCCCTTTGGTTTTGTCCTTCTTCTTGGTGCAGTCCCAGCCATCAAAGAAGCTCTGCGGAGGAAAAGAGACACTTGTTGCAGATTTCAAGTGCACCATCATCCCTGTATTAATCATTCTGCCATCTTAGATAAGCTCCGGTCCCATTCTAATGTAGCTTCAACACCTCTTTTCCTTTTGTTTTACGCGTGATAAGAAATATTGTATTTCATGGTTACCACGATAAAAGCCCATCAGCACATCTCTCAAGCACAGCTGAGACTTAGACTGAGAGTGTAGAGCCATTGTAAGCATCTTGAGATAAGGAGCGATTATGTGCTTTATGCATGATAAGTAATCAAACAAAACTCCAGCGCCGCAAGCATCAGGCAGAGCTTGTCTTCTTCCAGTAGTCTGTACAAGTCACAGACCCCCCAACCACACCTATTCTCTAGAATCTGCTATAATTAATACCACATGCCACAGGCCGTAGTCAGTATAGTGACTAAGATTTCCACCTTAGAGAATCAATGAGAGTCATCAGCAGACATATAAATATATCTCACAGATCCAACGCTATTGTTATTATGAGAGATAGTCATTATCATAAAATGAGTTTACACAATATTGACGTTTGCTGATATGCAGTTGCCTAAATATTATAGATAAAGACACACTAATCATTATATTATGTCAGCTTCTCTTGTCAATTATGAAGTGGAGACAGAGGAACTGTCTACCACCTGCCTGGTGGCTTGGCTCTGCAGCTTTGTTATGACACATTCTGCTCAGCAATGCGTCTCACCATTTCATAACATCCACCTGTCTGCAGGGCCGGCATTGCCAAGCGTTTACACGCTCACGCTCTCCTAATCAGCCGCCCTTATGTGTCCACTGTGGGGCCAAATTGTGCCTGCAAACAGCCTGTTCACATCAATGGGCAAAAACACACATGCATATATGTGCATGCACCTGCGCTCTGTCTCTCTCTCTCTCTCTCTCTCTCTCACACACACACACACACACACAAACCAGTCTACCCCCTGTGGTCGTTCAGCCATTGGGGGAATTTGGTGAAACTCTGCCCAAGTCTGCATGCTGAGCAGGGGATTACAACGCAGTTCTCCCCACAGAGAGCCAGGAACCAGCCAAATCCTGCCCGGGATTACACCCTCCTCCTCACTTTTTCCTCCTCTTCCCCTGTGCTCTCTCTCTCTCTCTCTCTCTCTCTCTCGGGGCTCTTCCTCTCTCTGAATCACTCATTCTCTTTCCCTCCTTATATCTTTCTCTCTTAACCCTTTCTTTTGCAATCTACCTCTTCCTTCCATTTCCTTTCTTCCTCCCTCATTTTTTTGTAACTAGACCGCTGGGCTTTTTTGTGTTTCTCCTCACCCACTTCATGCATAGCCCATTAGAGC
>OMKZ01037986.1:3682-16192 GCA_900302535.1 Neoniphon sammara | reverse complement strand
CACCCCACTACCCACCAAGAAACACAGGCTGGTGTCAGGGAGTGGAGATGGGAGAGAAAGTGGGTCACTTGCTGTATATGGAGCATCCAGAGAGGCAGCGAGAGCACTGCATTTAACTGCTCCACTTTCTGAGCCCACACTAAACCCCAGAACCATTGCTCTCTGTCACCTTGAACCATGGCATACATTAATAAAGCCTTCAAGATTGGAGATGCGTTGGAAGACGCCGGGCCCTCAATGCCAAAGCATTGTGTGTCATGTGTAAACAGCTCCCCCAGCTGGAACAGTATGTACAGAAATAGAGGAGATAAATCCCCTGATGACTCACTGTTGCTAACCCTGATCCTCATCACAAAGACACCTGATCATGTTGAGCCAATATAGCTGAAAATGTAAATGTAAACGTATCATAAGTATAAATAAGCTGATTTGCGGCTAATAAAATGAACCTAAACTACCTGCACTGCAAGAATCTCCATCTTAGCATGTCATTTAGTCTCATATTCAGTGTTAAAATCTTGTTTTTCTTCAAACAAGGTAAAAAAATCTGCCAGTGCGATGAGATAATCCCTCTTGTTTCCAATGCTAATCAACTTGTCTCCAGAATTTTCTTGAATCAAGTGTCATTGCCTTGATACTGGTGGGCTGATCTGCCTTACTCTGCCTTGTCTCAACATATTTGTTCCCAGAAAAATTCCTGAAACAAGTGAAACTGCACTGGAAACGAGTGGAATTATCTCATCCCACTGGCAGATTTTGTCACTTGTTTTTTTTAATGCCTGAATATGAGACTAAATGACTTCTTTTTTTTGCAGTGTGACCATGAATCATGCATTGGTAAAACTTGCCTGTCCTAACTGGTGCCCTCTTTCTCTCAGGAGGACTCCCAGAGGTACTACAGATGGCAGAGTTTTGGTCCAAGGGAGAGACGAACAGAGGACTTGTGGGTAGATCTAAGCACCCTGCAGCAGGGCCAAGTCCGAATCCACGGCATCCTGTCCAACACACACCGACAGGCAGCGGTGAGACGAGCGTGCACACGCATACACACACATGACGGTCCGATTTATCACCCAGCCGAGTCTGATACTGTGGTCTTTTTTTTCCTAGAGGGTGGCACTTTCATTTGATTTCCCCTTTTATGGACACTACCTGAGACAAATCACCATAGCAACTGGCGGTAAGCTTTGCCTCTCCTTCCCTGTCAAAGTAATAGATCACATTGACTTGGGTTTCCCATCAGGAAACCGAACATCAACCAGCGAGTTGAAGGAGACTTTGCCCTAGCCTGGGGGAATATCCAGGCGTACAAGGCTATACTAGATCTAGTTAATTGTAAATGCCTTCTACTTTCTGATACTTCTAATTGCTTAAAGACTTGCTATACATGCCCTAAATTCTCTAATATGTGTAACATAATTTTTCACCCTAAGAGAATCATTCTGCAAGAGAGAGTTATTTGTGGATTCCCCATTCCTGCTTCAGCTCCAGATAAATGGTATGCTAATGTATATGCAAGGGATGGTTGATGAAAATTTGATATTCAGTTGCACAAATAATTATAGCACAGTTTTTAAATCAAGTAATCATGGGTCATTTTTTGCAGTATTGCTACCACAGTAATAGAATATAAGTTACAGCTGCTTGAATTCCCAGTTTTATCTCACCATATGAAATAAATCCAACATGGTTACCCAAAGAAGAGATCAATTAATCTGTCACATCAATGTCATTTTCATTCCCCTCACTTACTGCCTGGGATCTTGAGTAGACATCTCCTTGGAAAACGATATTTTAGGTAGTGGATAAAGATTTGAAGATGCACATACACTGCAAATATCACAGGGGCATTCTGGGGTACAACAGCCTTGGACACATGCCATGCGCTCGCCATACTGTGGTTTGTGTCTGTGGATGTGTTATATGTTTGTCTCAGTGGATCATGGTCATAAAAATAGTAAAATGTTTGGAGTGTGACTAAGCCAGTCCAGGTAACAGATGAAGAGGCTCATGCATTTTAAAGCCAGATAATCTCAACTTTCTCTCACAGACACTGTGACAAGCAGATGAATCTTACTTAAACGGCAGACCTCCAGTCCTTGACTTTGATATTAAGTTGCTGAGGAGTCTTTGGTTGACGAGTCTATATCAATCAGTCCCACACAGGATTCATTTCACCTGCTGAAAGTGAGAAACACAAGTGAAAAATGGTTTGTGTCTGGTACAAGGAAACTGACTCATGTCTGTTCCTGCAGGTTTGGTGCTCTCTTAATCCCCGTACTTCAATGTCAGATTAAACAATTATGTAGGAGCAAAGCAAGACCAGAGGAATCAATTGGGATCAAAGAGGTCACTGGTACCTATCTGAACCTTTTTCTTTTTTTTTAAAGATTTTTTAATTTATATATATTTTTTGGCATCTGCTT
This sequence comes from Neoniphon sammara, assembly GCA_900302535.1. Lineage (NCBI taxonomy): Eukaryota > Metazoa > Chordata > Actinopteri > Holocentriformes > Holocentridae > Neoniphon > Neoniphon sammara. The sequence continues at coordinate 13,766 of OMKZ01037986.1, read as the reverse complement.
TATTCGACAGTGACAGTGTAGGTAGACAGGAGGGACAGGGGAGAAGGAGGAGATGACATGCAGAAAAGGCCGCAGGTTGGAATCGAACCTGCAGCCATGTAATATGTGGTATAGGGTCTACATGGTGAGCCACCAGAGTGCCCCTAATATCTGAACCTCTGATCTCCTTTATTGATCTTTCCCAGGGTTCATCTTCACGGGGGAGATTACCCATCGAATGCTGACCGCCACACAGTACATCGCTCCCCTCATGGCTAACTTCGATCCCAGTTTCTCCAAAAACTCAACAGTGAGGTACATGGACAATGGTGAGTGGGAGCTTTTCAGGCAGAGCGGGTTACATTTTGGAGGTCCCGGTTATCCTTGACTCTGCTCTGTATCCCGTCCTGCCCAGGTAATCTGTTTGTGGTCCAGTGGGACAAAGTCCGGCTACAGGGTCGGGAGGCTGAAGGACCTTTTACCTTTCAGGCCGTCCTCCATAGCAACGGAACCATTGTTTTCAACTACAGAGTTGTAAGTTATGGATTTGGCCTAAATGGTGTCGATTGTTACTTGCATGATCTGTACAATCAAGATCACACTCGTCTTTTCCAATTTGACCAGAGGAAATGGAACCAATCTGGACACAATCAAATATCACTATATCTTTTGCCTCAACATCGATATTGTGACGATATTGTTGGAACAACTATTGGTGCTTTCATAAGATATTCAAACAGATAAATTACATCCCTTTAATGCAGCCTTTAAATTCAGGGAAAGACAACACTTAACACCATATCATTATATGATATCCACAATCCCAGACAATATCTAGTCTCATAGCATGATATCAATATAGTGTTAATATGTCGCACAGCCCTAAACCAATCATAAGCTTATATGTAATCCCTAGCTGTGTTAAAACAAACTCCACACTCCTCTCACAGGTTCCTTTGCCAGTGGAGAAGATAAACTCCACGGAGCATCCAGTCAAGGTGGGACTCTCTGATGCCTTCATGGCTCTCCTCCCCTCCTCACAGTTCTCAGGTCAGTTCACACAGAACCCATGCACTTCACAGATGTGGGTTAACAACCCACATCTGACCTCAAAACCATCAAAATATATCCCTGCATGACTGTGATTCATCATCCAACATCAATCTTTGACTTTTTGACAGCACCGGGCCAGCTTCAAAAATCAAAATATCATATAAGAAACTTTATCAGGAGCATAGAGCTTGTGAAAACACTGGCGTTTTGTGTTTGTCTTGAAAGATGCAAAGCGACGCACCATCTATGAGTATCACCGCGTTGAGATCGACACCACAAAGATCGTTACCAGATCGGCTTTTGAATTCACACCACTGCCCAGTAAGTATGCTTGTGGACTGGCTGCTAACAAAATATACAACTCAAGCCTCACTATTCACTTTCACCTCCATAACTCCAGAACGTTTTTCTGATTCCTCTAGCTTGTCTCCAGCACACGACCTGCGAACTCTGCCTGACATCCAACTGGACAGTCGGCTGCGGCTGGTGCAACACACTTCAACGGTAGGATGACATCATCATAATAATGCACGAAAGGTTTCTCTTGCCGTCAAGCCCTCTGAGTGCCGGGCCTTTCTTGTTCTGTTCCCATTCGTGTTTCAGGTGCTCTGATGGAATTGACCGGCACAGACAAGAGTGGCTTGATTACAACTGCCCTGAGGAGGTGAGGTGCATTATGGTCCATTTTAACAGTAGAGAATTGAGCAACAAGTGCGCCGTTTTTCGAGTCACTCATACATTCACTCAGAACAAGTAGAGCTAATGTGTTATGGCTCGCAGGCAAAAGGCACGTGTGAGGACTACAACCCCGGGGGAACTGAGGGATCCATGGGGTCCTTCAACCACTCTTCCCCAGGTCCAACACCCTCCTCAGCAGAGCTTGAAGATCATCCCGTCACTGAGGGTGAGATTTGTTCTGGGCAGGGGAGAGTGAAGGTACAACTGTATCTTTGAAGTTCCTTGGGCAATGTATTGCATTACTGTCAAATCTTTCACCAAGTAGAACTCAAGTCAATTTAGACAAAAATGCCTACAGGTGTTTGGTGTGAAAAGGCGTTGCCTGTCCATTTGCTGGCCTTAGTCTTTGAAAAGTTTGTAGCACAAGTACAATTATTCAGTTTAATTTATTGTTTAAAACATCACAGAGTATTCTTAGTAAGTTATTATTGTTACTATTTTTTTTTTATTTAATCCAATATTGTTACTGGCAGTTCAGGTTCAGTGTCTCTCAGATCAGTGTCAGTTTACTGCTCAATTATTTGACCACATCTGGCACTCGTCAACTGAAATAATGTCTCTTACCATTTTTTGCAGGTTTCTCTGTCGATTGAAAATACCGATATTTAAGTAGATTTTTAAATATATCCACATAATACTACAGCAAAGAGACAAAATTATACAGAACAAAGCTGTTTAAACTGAATCATCTACACTGGAGAATGAACGAATCCGTTTTTCTTTACACCTCCTACGGCTCTACCAAGCTGGGACTCGTTAACAATCTCTGGCACCTTAAAGTCTTATGGAGCATTTTATCACAACGCAGGCTGGATCAGCAAACCAGTCCAATCTCACTTAAGTAGTGATGAGAGTGAGATTTACAGCCAGGTGTAAAACATGCAAAAACATGTGTGCACCATGAATTTAGCGATCAGTCGTTTAAATCCATTATATTCTCTTATTGAATGAATTCTTCAAAGGGAATCCCACTTGTTTTCAATCAGACTCACATGTCAGCGTGATTGGTAGGATTTGGGATCCCCTGGTACGGCTTGGATGTTGTTTGAATATATTAATTTTGAATTTGAATTAGAATAAATCCTACTGACAGTGTTTACATAATAGTCAGCAGCAATATGTAATATAGCTATATGTTTGCTCTCTGTGCTTTCTCTATGTCCTGCATTCGCACTGCATTACATTTCTGAACTAAGAGCCAAAATTATTCTGTGTGACCGTCTTGCCTTGTCTTGTTTGTCTGTCTCCCTCCTCTCATCTCATTCTTGAACACAACAACGCTCCCTTTTATCCACAGATGACACCAAACTTCACAGTAACTACCATGGCGGTGGTGAGTAGGCTAGCTAGTAAGCTGTTATTCCAACAGTGAGAGTGTACAGAGTCAGTTGTATGTATTTTGAATTGTGACAACAGTGGACAATAAAGATGACTTTTCTTGTTAGGGTATGGTGCTTGGTGTTCCTCAATCATTAATCTCTCAGCATCCCAGTTTTAATTTCTGTGTCCTTCCATTGTGCTTGTGTGTATTTGTGGCTTTGTGTCTGCTTTGTGTGCTGTACTGATTTTATTATCCTAAAATTAGATTTATACCATGTCCTGGAATAAACAGATTGTGGTTTTGTTTTTGTTGTTGTTTTTTTACTTTATCCACCGAGGTGTTTTCCAGAGCATGAATGTATGCTCCTCTTCAAACTGCATCACACTCACGTAGTTGTACTCATTCTAGCTGCCTCGCTCCAGGGCACTAGCTGTTGATGTAGGGGAAAGAAGTTTTAATCTATCTCCCTTTTTCATTTTACCTCAGCCAGTCTGAGCACACAAATCAGCAAGCATTCAATCACAGGTTACAGATGCCCCATTTGCACTTTATTTGTGCAGAACTGCTTTAATAACAACAATCTCTCTCTCCCTTCCTGCTAGACTTGCAGACAGGCCCTCCAAACCACACAGGCATAACAGAGAACACAGCCATAATAGCAGGCGTCGTGGCTGCCCTGGTTCTGCTTGTAGCCCTGACCTTACTGGCTGTCTACTACATCAACACACACCCCACAGTGGCTCCACCATTCTACCTCATGCAGGTGAGCACAATAACTTAAAGCTGCCTCCAACCGCGCCCTGCAGTTTTGTGGCTAAAAATTATAGCAAAAATATTCAAAGGAGTCAGCAGTTTCTATGTATAGATACCCCACATATACACACGCTTATTTCTGCATGAGTCTGGCACCTGGCTGGTGACTACAACCTCCATCTAACTCCAGTGTCTATTGTCCTCAGCGACGCACCAATAACTACTGGCCCTCTATGAAGTTCCGCAATCAAGGCTGCCACTCCAGTTACGCTGAGGTGGAGCTGGGAGGTCATGAAAAGGAGGGCTTCATTGAAGCTGAACAGTGCTGCTGAGAGGGCTGGACTTCCACAGCACAGTCAGACGGAGTGAGGACACCATCTTGAGGACTGCAAAGGGATTACAAAGGGATAAATATGGGCGACGGGGCCAACCATTGGTGCAGAATGTCCATATTCCAACCTTGGTGGCTGGACAGTGTCTACTGTAACTGCTCTTGTAGCTCTTGCCAGCTTTCTCAGTGTCTCTTGCTCTTTGCTATCACACAGGGGGATTTTCCATATTATCCAAGGGGATGGAGGGTGGGGAAGGTCCAAGAGGAAGCTGACTACACAGCATTGTGGAGAGCAAAATGTGTAACTGTCCAAAACCCACCAAGGCACGGGGATGTCAGGGAATGAAACTAACTAGCCTTCATACTGCAAACCAATGTACAGTTCAACTTCACTATGTGTTTTTGTTTTTATCCAGTTTATGAAGTTCTTTTTTGTTTGATGAAATGTCTAAGTGAGCAATGATTGGTTCATAAAATGCTATATCCATGCAGACTTCACTATAACAGATATTCAGCTATATAACTGATAGTGATAATAATGATCATCATCATCATCATGAACTGTTATGGAATAACAGGAGCATTTGTTTTGATGAATTTTAGAGTCATTGAGTTATTTGAGAAAGTTTTCTTTGAACCTTTCTGTTTAAACCTCTTCCAATAAAATCTTGTGATCAGTTTTGATATTAACTTTTGTACTCAAATTCTTACCATTGAGTTGGAAACAAACCGCACAGCCTGGTGGTCCTGATCAGAACCATAATGGTCTACAATATAAGTTGTGCAATTAAATTCAGTTTATCCCACTGACATCAAGACTGCCTTTTCTAGCGTTTCATGAATTCATGTCAGAGTCATTGCGCCTAATTTCCAAACAAAACCTTTTACATTTACATATTTCGACTAAATATCTAGGGACAAGAAATGTGAGATACATGATAATGACACCCTGACGGACAAGACAGCCTATGTGATGAAATTAGGCTAGGTTAGCAAATTACCTTCCAAAGGCACCAGAGCCCTAAAGTAAATTTATATGACTTGAAAATACATATCTTGCCTTTCTTTAAATTTGAAATTGTGAAAATTATAAAATCAAATCTACAATGTAATCTACGGTGCAATATACGTTGCCCAGGATAGTTTACGCGACTTTATATTACATTATATATCCTAGCGGTATTTCAGATGCTTTCACCACCACCTGTGCATTTCGTAGTTAACACAAGCCGCATAGCTCAGTGTGTATCCCTCCGCCCTCTGATTTCTGGACGTTTCGCTTTCGCTGTAGATAAAACACGCGTTGTATTTTCTGAACACCTGGATGTCGTAAGTACAAACAGTCAAAAACAAATTCTCCACTGAAAAATGAGGGGGCACCCGGATTTGAACCGGGGACCTCTTGATCTGCAGTCAAATGCTCTACCACTGAGCTATACCCCCGTTCCGTTACATGGAGGGGACGTAGGTATTTTTCTACTTCCCTATACTTGTGCCCATAAATATATCTACTGGACATTGGTATATCGTTTAGTGATTCATTTACCATGTGTGGATATTGTTATGCTACAATATATAGCCTGTTAGCGCTAATACGCAAACGTGGCGTTTCATGTCATAGTAAAAGAGCAGCCTGGCAGCTCCAATAGACCACAGTGTACAGTAGGGGGCACCAAGTCTTTGACAAGAACTGTGTGCATCGATTATAATGACCATCAATCTGAAATAGAGATTAGAATCCTAGCTAAAAAGTTTATACAGTTGCTGGTCATAGCTATAAATTAACTGATCATATTTGGTTAATGTAGGTCATATACTTCAAATAGCCTACATTTTTGACACGTTTATCTGCACGCTACTATATGCCAAATATTGCTATAGGTTTCCACTGTGACAGTCAATCAACGACTTTATAGTGATATTATGTCAGCTTTATGGCATTAAATCCTATGCATTGCTACAATATTCCTACAGTTAGTTGTCCTCCAATATTTGTATTGCATCTTTCCGCAATATGTGATTATTACGATTTTATAACGGGTGATTTTTGGCAGGGTTCTGTCGTGTTTGTCTTACATTTTGTCTTGTTCCTCCTCCTTATAAGGTTATTACGGATTCCCCTAAGGCTGCCTTCAGGTGCTCATTGTAAACGCGTAGTTTCAAGTAGCTATAGCAAACTGAGGTTGCGCCTTCGTTTTGATGGGCGGGAATAATAACAATATAAACCATGTAACAGCAATAGTTTTAATTTATAAATGAAGCAGCACGGAGCTAATTTTTGTTGCAGTGTATTTGCTGCTCTTGTGAAGATGAGAAAATGAAAGACAGGCATATAAACAAACGTTTTTGCATATCACATTTTCCATCTGTTGCTGACTCAACTCCCCTACTCTACGTCCCTAAACGTCACAGGCCGCAACTTTGTCCTCATAGAAAATCCTGTGTTTCCCTTTCCACTTTACCATGTTGTTGGGTAGTTCATGTGTAGCTTTTTGAAATTGGTATTCCCTACAGCACGTAAAAGCAGCATGGAGCCGTTCCCGACCGAAAAAACTTCAGTTGCTCCTCCTCGCCTCTTGGCCGCGTACGTATATTAATTTAAATGCCTGCATATGAACAGGAGGTCCTCTGTCCAGCTGGCTTCACAGCCTGAGCGCTGCCTCTGAACATTTACGAGCTTATTTTCTGGATCACTGCATTTTGGGGGGTTGAAGAATTCCTGCGCCATGAATCCACCGTGTGGAAGATGCAATAAAGCAGTTTACCCCACAGAAAAAATAAATTGCCTTGATAAGGTAAGAGATGGTCACGACCCAACCACAGCTCTCTAACGAAAAATCACCATAATATTCCTGTCAAATTCCTATAGGGACTTATTGTGTTTATGTTGTACGCAAGTTTTATCTCTTATGGTATCACTGTAATATCTTAAATAGTTTGTATTCTGTGTATTTTCTAGTTTAAAATACCAAAAGATTTAACGCAGTTTATAATTTTTGCTGTGATATTATCTATCTAAAATTTACCATTAAATTACTATAGTTCTTGGCCCATTATAGTTTTCCGTTGTAGACTTCCTTTCTGTGCGGTGTTATGTTACGTGATAGCAGTCATGGATGTGATTAGGAAAGTGGGCTATATTCTTTAATGAAAATGATTCGTAATTAAAAAATAGATTTATCAATCAGTTAATTAATTAAGTGAAATTCTTCACCGTCATCGACACACCTAAAATAGGCAGTAATTGAAAGTCAGGGTCTTTAATTAAGCATTAAGTGCTTTTTTTCATGAATGATGTTTCCATTCATGTCAGCAATCATTTTGTAAAAGTAGGTGTCGCATTTTAACATGGTGTCTCATTATGAATTAAACCCTTCATAACGTTTTGGTGTCTTACACGCTACAATTGCATTATGCTGTTTTTAATGGTAATAACATGCTGTGATGCTGTAACAAATACTAAATCTGCACTGTATACCTGTCTATCCTTACACACACACACACACACACACAGGCAGTAATGAGAATCAAAACCACATCCTGTTTATAAGCACAAACCACAGACCTCAATATGATTAAAAAAAAAAAAGTAACACTGCACTCTAAGCATCACAGTTTAAAGCCTACATTTCCCAGGCTTCCCTGATTGGAGCCTTGTCCCATCCTGTCCGGCGATGAGAGAAACAGACGGGGCGTCCCAGCAGCTGTGCTCTCATGATCAGTGGAAATGGAATTTTCCCATGCTGTCACTGTCAAGTTACATTTAAGTATCCATTTCTATGTGGATTACAGCTTGTACCAAAAACACAAATTGAAAAAGTCATACTTTGGTCATGGACATGCTCTCGAGTCTCAGTGGACTGAATAAAGATGTTTTACTGGCTAGAGCCCTAACAAAAATTAAGAACACTGGGATGTTGTGTATTTCGCTGGGTAACTTCATTTTGGCTGCGGTTGAGGACAGGGCTGGAATAAACATGAAAATCTGCGTGTCTCTCTCTCTCTCTCTCCTCAGTATTGGCACAAGGGCTGTTTCAGCTGTGAGGTATGCAAGATGGCCCTGAGCATGTCCAACTACAAAGGCTTTGACAAGAAACCTTACTGCACTATGTGAGTGTTTACACCACACTGATCATCCCCATGATGACCCTCATAGGAGCACTTCTGACACTTACAGATTTACCTTTTATTTAATCTTTTTACACTATGAAGGTAGATAACACTCAAAACATCTGACAGCTGAATAGCGAACAAAATACCATCTATGAAATTAAATCAGATTGACAACATTTGAGAACAGAAATGATTTGAGCTTGAGCTTCGAAACGTTCAGAAAAGGTTTTGTGCTCAAACAACTCAGAAGGAGGTGCTGCCTCAGTGAAAATCCATTTGAAATTCAAAGGAGGGACATTTTCCATTAAAAAGGCAATTTTTATTTATACAGCATGAAGCAATGTGACGTTTCAGTCATTTTTAATTGCAAAAAATATTGGTAAACCTATCCTTAAAATTTGAAGTCAGAGAAGATTCATAAATACATTCTGATGGAATAAAATATTAATGCAAACCTGCAAAACACTAATTTGAATACCATACAATACAGACCAATATGGTAAAGTATGGTAAGATATGATACAATATGATAGAAAACAATATAATACAATATGATATGACACAATATAAATATATTTATTCCTTGCATGGTGGTATTTTTTCGTTATTATTGACCTGCAACTTCATTTGGTTTATTAGTTTGAGTGTGAGTGGTTGGCAGGTTTTTGTTGTTTCATTTGCAAACAGACACACACAGACAGTCAAAGCCAATGTGTCTGAAGGTGACAGAAAAGGGAAATGTGAACAGACAGACAGAATCATATGATGTTGCCAATTCCTCAGCGTAACATGCCACTGTTTCACTGACTGTGCTAAATGTCAAGCGTGTGGCTTACCATGCATGAGCGTGCATAACCAAACCTCATGCCTTATGCCTGTGCTGTATCACAAAGCAAACAAGGTGAAGGATCGTTGCTTGAAATACATCGAGAGTGCATGAGAGTGTGTGTGCGTCACACATAAAAACACAGGAGGGAGATGAGAGCATGAATATCCTCTAGAAAACACCAATCCAAAAAACACATCAGTACTTCCATAAGGTGTTTAAATGTATGTGTGTGTGTGTGTGTGTGTGAGAGAGAGAGAGAGAGAGAGAGAGAGAGAGATCATCTTTCTGTTGTTTTGCTCATCTCTTCCAGGCATTACCCCAAAACCTCCTTCACCATAGTAACTGACACCCCCGAGAATCTCCGTCTCAAACAGCAGACCATGCTCAATAGCCAGGTCAGACAGACACACACACACACACACACACACACACACACACACACAGCTTCTTAACATAATCTTGTCACTTGCCTCTCTCCACTATCATTCCCACTCAGTCCCTGCCTTCTTTCACCGACAGATACTGGATGTAATCTCGTTGCGTCGTCATGATTCAGTATCTGTGTGTCTCTGTCTCTGTCTGTCTCCTCCACTCAGCTCTCTGTCTGTCACACGGCAGGAGACGAGGACGCGGCTCTCGGCTCTACTGTCATCACAATTGGATTCCTTCAATCAATGAAACGAGCCCTTTGACCTAAAATAAGAGCGAGTGAGAGCTCAGCTCAGGCCTGCAACTTTTAGACTGAACCAAAATAATCTGAGCCTAGTCTGAGATTTTTATGAGGTCAAAACCAAAAGTTTCTTTAAATTTACTGATGAATTGCTAATAACAGTATTTTTATAGATAGTAAGAATATTTTTGACCATACCTGAGTAATTCAGAGGGAAATTCAGCTATTCCTGAACCACAGTGCACAAGGTAGTTGGTCTTCTAGTATTATAAAAATATTATTTATAAGTATTATTAT
>OMKZ01037982.1:3033-20381 GCA_900302535.1 Neoniphon sammara | reverse complement strand
GACTCCCACTCAAGACAGACGGCCCTGCAGCACCTGTGATAGTACGGGGCTGTCCCAACTTGGTGTAATGTGTAAACAATTCTGTCAGCAGTGAAGCCTGTCCTCTTTCCAACGGGAGCTTTATTTTTTCCTCTACTCTCATTTCTCGGCCTAAAATCAGGTTAGCGTTTTATAAGGAGCTTAGCGCAGAGGGCCGCTGTGTGCCACTAATGTAATAGAGTATCTCCCGCCCTCTCTCTCTCTCTCTCCCTCTCTCTCTCTCTGTCACCGTGTCTCATTCTGTTCTGTCCTCTTTTCTCTTTGTGCGTTTGCTCAACCTGTCATGGAGTGACCTTCTCTCTGTCCCTGCCTGTTTTTTTCTCTCTCTCCTTGCACCTTCCTTGGCCCCCCTCCCTCGCCGTCTCCCTCCATCTGCAGATGTGGACGACAGAAGCCTGAGGTTTTAGGAGAGGATAGGATAGAGCCTCTGCCGAGACAAGAAAACTCAGTGTACTGAGAGGAGAACAAAGAGGAGGAAGAGAAGGAGAGGCGCTGGCATACGTTCACACTTGGTGAGTAAACAGAAAAACACTTTTACCATGGATTGGGGTGTGAATGTGTGTGTATATTACACTCTGAGAGGGGTACAACATGCTATGTATTTTCACTGTTAGTATCAGCTGAATTTTGTGCTTCTGTGGCATGGGAAGTTTGTGATTAAGCTGCTGTTGTGGATTATGGTGCTGTGAAATCTTACAAGGATCTCTCTGCAATGTCAATAATCCAAGGGATTATCTCCTGTTTCTGTTGGGGCTATAGTTTGGGTCATTAGATGGAAAAACCACAGCCCTGAGGAACAGCCTGTTTCATTTACACTCCTGTTTCTTTCAGGGCCTTGGTGGAAGTTACATAAATCGGTTCAAAAAGCATTCGCAAGGCAAGACAGTTTCAAATGTCCTGTAAATCATGTGTTACATGTGTGTGTTTATGGTGTTAGAGCAGGCGAGGTGATACCAGAGGTGTGGCGTGGACTTTGCATCTTTATTCACGGCCTTGTGCATCTTGTCTTATCTGCCATCCATGCTGTGCAGGATCAGGTTCTGTTGGCAACAGTCTGTACTCAAGGAGAATCGTACAATACACAGAAAATGGTGTATGTATGTCCCAAATAGACTTTATCTCAGGAGCAAGGTATAAAAACTAAACTCAGTATAATCAAGGGAAAAGAATAGCCTGCTCTGAAGCTTGTGTCCAATAACACTTCAACCCAGTTTGGATATTTATGAGGCAAGTGTTGCATAAGTAAAGCTTACTGGGAACGAGATTCAGTGTGCTGGTAAGTGCTGGTTTTCTTATTCCTTTGTTGACAAATTCATCATGCAGGCTGCAGCGCTTTGTCATTTTCCATAAATCTATATCCAAATGAGATGTTCAATTACAAATCCTAATACTGCTGCCTGTCACTTATTTGGTGTGTTTTTATTCTTATTATTGTTTTTGTTATTTCTTATTTCATGTCTGGTATTAGTTCCTGGTGAGAGGGCCTGCTTGATTATAAGGAAACAATATTCTCTCCCCACTCCCACAAAGCTAAGGTGCTGATAATGCCAGTAAACCTTTGAGCTCAAGTGAGGTGTTACCTCCTCTAGCTATCAGATAAGTGCATGAAGTGCAGAAGCACACCTGTCAATGATCAGAGAACATGTTACTGGAGCGTTCACACCATGCAGACACGTCTCTCAGCACGTGACAGCAGTCTCTGCAACCATAAGAGTTACATTGTCGCAATTGATCTTCATTACCATTGCCTCTCTTTATACCTTTTACCATCTTCTTTCTTCTTTTTGTGATCAGAGAGATGGAGTCGTTCTCAGCAGACACAGAAGAAAGCACTGAGGATATTACAGGTGAGATTCATTGGCACGTAGCCGCAGGTACCACATGAGAATCTAGCCATAACAACTTATCTATCAGAACATTTTGATACTTTGTTTTAGCATATCACCAAAAATAGGATCAATAAAATAGGACAATTTCCTATTCAGTGTGCACACTAATAGATCATAATCTAGACCATGGGCTGACATACATAAGACCATCGGAGAGGATATAGAGCATATAGAATATTGTGTGCATATTGTGTGAGCTCTGTGTGTCTTCTTGTGTGTGTGTGTGACCCATACCTGCATCCGTCTCTGTTAGGCAAGAAAAAGTCCAAGCTGAAGTCCCTGAAAACTCGTCTCTTTGGGAGGACAAAGAGAGCAGATGGAGGGGAGAGCAACAAGCTCAGCCAGTCTGCCAGTGACATCACAGCAGGAAAGGGACTCGGATCAGAGGAAGATTTGGTGTGAGTGTCTGTTTTGTGTCAGAAAATGAATTATTTTATAATCGTTGTTTTATAGCGCTACATTTCTATCTGTGTTTCTACTGTTCCTCCAGCCCTGTCCTGATTTTCCTCTCTCCCTCATCTCAGGTGCTCCCAAGGGATGCTTTGCTCACGGGCATTGTCACATGACAGCATCTTCCTGGCTGACCAGGACCTGTCTGATGTTGAACCAGCCCGGGTTTCATCCCAGGAGAATGTCCACAGCAAGATCAAAGCTCTGCAGGTAGCAATTTATTCTAGTCATGTTGTAGGAAGCCGAGCCTTTACGGTCTTTTATCTAATAACACTGGTCTGTGTTCTGGTGTTATAGATGAAGCTTCAGCAGCAGAAGATGCATTTGGGGCCGCCTCCTCTGGTTCTGCCAATCAAACGTTCAGAGGACGTCACTAGCCGCTCTGAGGATGACGCTCTTCCTCACAGCCCCCCTGAGATTTCAAGGGGCGATGTCATAACCCAACCAGCCCTCAGCAAGGTGAGTTATCATATCGTTCATCTGATAAGAGCTTGGTTATCTCCTTAATAGATCAGATCAAGCTCACGTAAAGACTATTTGAGGTCAGCTTCTTTGATTTTGAGTGGATAAAGGTAATGTTTTCCCTGAGTGGATTCATTAATCAGACTCTGCACAAGCGCAGAGCCTCACCAACGTAGATATACTCTTAAGCAACCATTTTGGCTCATGCCTCTTCAAATGCCATATTATATGATCCAGTCCTGTCTCTGCAGTTCTCAGCCCTCCCCCAGAACCATCACTGTTTTAGATTAGCAGGTACTTATGAGAACCAATATCCTCATAAGTACAAAAGTCTCACATGAGATGTCCACAAGCACAGAAACATAAGCAAATCATTTTGCTGGTCGTCCCTTCTTTGATGGGTTGGTTTAAAGTTAGGGCCTAGGGTTTAGAATTATGATTAGGTACTTGGATCAAGGTAGGTTACTGATTAGGGTTAAGATTAAGTGCAAGAGAATGGACATATTCAAGCATGTGCATGTTTGTGTTTGTGTGACCTTGTGTTTTAGTTATATATTATAATTTCATGATATTTTGTTTTTGTTTTTCCCTCCTCAGGCCATATCTCAGCCATCCTCTCGCCCACTCTCACCAATTCACAAGCCTGCACCTACCAGATCTGTGCCACCCACTCCATCCCTCTCCTCGCCTCTTTCTGCCTTCTCCACTTCCCCTCCTGCTGCTGTTGCCGATCCTTTGGACTTCAGCTCTCCAGCCCAGTTCACCCCCTGCCTGGATACCTCTGCTGCACGCCATCGTATGTCTGTCAAGCCCAGAAACCAGAGGGCCAGCACCAAGGGGAAAAGGCTTGCTGCAGTGAGTGACCATTACCCCATCTTCTATTTCACTATCTGTGCAAAGGCGAATACACAAACCTCATCCACTTACCATACTTTTATATCTCTTTCTATTTTTTTGTCAGACTGATCGTAGGCCTCACACCCCTAACAATATTGACCACCCAGTATCTGAGAAGGAAGAAGAGAAAGAGCTTACTGCTCAAGAGGAGACAACACGCCTGTATTCCCACCCCACCCAGGTCTTAGAAACAGGACAAAGAGAGTTCAACATGACATCTCAGTGTTTTCCTTTAACATCCTCGGAGCCTGCACCCATCTCATCAGAGCACTCTGAGGCACAGGGAGCCCCCAGATCATCTAACCCAACCGTCTGCCATCAGCCCACCCAACAAGACCACATACTTCCTGGGAGATCTCCCTCTGTGGCCTCCCAGGTACTTCCTGTTAAGCCTCACAAACCTGGAGATGTAATGTTCAGTCAACAGCCACACCCGTCCTTGATCCAGACAGACTTGAAAGAAAATAGAGAGGGCTCTCGAGACTTTGAGATACAGGTCATGTCCCATGACAAGAGGGAGACGCTAAGCAAGGCTGGAATGACTGATAAAAAATCTAACAGAGACCACAGCTCTAAAGAAGTTGGTGTCTCCCCCAATCAGCTCTCAGCTAGTTCGGGCTTCAGATCTTCCTCTGTTCACCAGCAGGCTCAAAGTCACACAGAAGCCACAGGAGGAATAAAGACACCAGCCCAGGGACCCGGGTCCTTCCATTTCTCTATCAGTGCTGCCAGAGGCCGAGATGGAGAGAGACCCCGATCAGGCAGTTTTGTGGGAGCAGTGGATCAGGCTGGAGCCAGGCTGAAGACAGGAGGGGGAACAGAGGTGAAGTTTCTCCCCCCAAACATGAGCCAGAGGGGAAAGGAGTTACAGATGAACAGGCAGGAGGAGAACAAACTGAGAGACTTACAGCCCCGAGGAGGCTCTGTGGCTGTGGGAGCACCTAGGGAGGAAGGGTCTCTACATAAAGGTTTTCAGTGGGACAGGAGGGATAGTCATAAAAAGGGAGAGCCAGTATTACAATCTAAACAAGCAATCATGAATACAGGTGCACTAGAGGGGGAGGAGCTTGAGGACAGCCAGGAGGCGGTGGAAGAAGCTGTGGAAGCGAAGGAAGTTCAGGAGGAAGAGGAAAAGACAACGTTTGGGGTGAAACTACGCTCCACGTCTCTGTCTTTGAAATTTCGGTCTGAAGCCAGCACTGCCCGTTGTGATTCCAAGGGTAAGCGTCACAGTGCAGAGATGAGCTCGCTAAACCCTCCACTTGTCCCGTACAGCCCTCCTTCAAAGTCTGTGTTGTCTGAAGAGCAGTGTGACAAACGGAAAAGAGAGGAAATAGGTGAAAATGTGAATATTTCTAAAAAACGGACTGCAAACATCCCTTGTGACCCGACCGCCACTGGGCACATCAGACAGACAGGTGAGTCTGAGTCTTACTAGTTTCATTAAGTAGAAAATAGATAGATCTAGATTCACTGTAGTGTTTGTTTGTGTTTTTTAATGAAAACATCCTGTTTGGTCATTCTATATTGTGTTGCTATTTCAAGTTTGGAGTAGAAATAAAGAGCCATTTATTCAGTTACTTTGGGATTAGACTTTGCACAGGTCTAGATTGTTGTCATACTATGTCTATGAAAGGAGATAAGTTTCACATGGCAAATAATCACTCTAGAATGATAAGTTTTTACTGGTTCCAGGGACCTTTGTGCTCATTAAAGTACCATCTACCCTGATTATAACAATGCTGCCACATGTGTCTCACTGACTTATATTATTCTTTAGATGGAACTCCAACCCATTCTGGCCTCTCAGCCCTTCTGGTCAAACATAATCCACCAGCTGCCAATGATCCCTCCCTGGCTTTACAAACCCAAACAGTCTCCTTTCACCCGAAGGACGTAGACACTGCCCTCTCAGCCCCTCAGGAGCCACAGACAGCCCCCCAGACAGCTTCATCTGAAGTGTCCTGGATGAGCCTGGCCATGGAAAAGACCAGAAGCCTGCAACAGCTCTTCACAAGCAGATTACCCAGAGATTTTACGACCATGCAGACTGCTGCTCGACCACAGATGCAAGTGCAGCCATCAAACCAAGGGCAGGCCGTGACGCAATCTCATTCGCAGAAGGTGATGCAATCAGAGACACAGATTGAGACACAGACTGCAAAAATACAACAGAGCTCGACACAATTACAGTCAGCAATTCAGACATCAACGGAGACAGCCAAACCACCAACAATGCAAAGTGCAAGTCCAGTACAGACTGCCAGATCATCACTAACTACAGCGCACCAGAGGATATCATCACCAACCACCAGTCAGTTATACACCTCTAAAGTATCACAGATGTCAAAACAAACTACTGAGTTCCCATTACAGCCAAACACAACTCAACCAGTCACACAGTCTGGCTTGAATTCTGCCCCTCATCCAGCCATACAGACCAGCTTATGGACGACTCAATCTCCCTTGCGGTCTTCTCCACAAACGGACACCACACCTCAATCTACCCAAGCGACTCCTACTCAGTCCTTTGCCCAGTCTCACCTCTCCTCAGGCCAACATCCCGCCTCCCAGCAGCCACCCTGGAGCAATCGAGGTCTTCACTCTGCAAGCCAGCCCAAAGCCACAACTTCAGCTCAGGCCTCAGTGTCAGTTTCTACCCCTCCACCAGCCTCAGCTCCAACTTCTCTTTCAGCCTTAGGTGGAGGAGAAGGAGCTGCCACCTTCCAGGGAAAAGAAGGGCTGTCGATGTCAGAAAGGCGAGCAGTTTGGTCTGGGTCAGTGGGTGAAAAGGCTGCTTTCTTGGAGAAGCGGGCAGAATGGACCACTCCACCTGCAACCAGGGTAATTCACATCTACTCACATAGAATGTAATAAGCAAAAGAGCAAACTACCAGCCTAATCATCCAATGAGATTTAGGTGTTGTAACTCTCATTATTTTACTCAGGTGGAACTGAAGAAAACACAAACAGAAACACGGGCACCAGCTGAATCCCCAGCCTTACCCACCACCACACCTACAAGCAAAGACACACAACCTGAGGCAAGACAGGGGGTAAAGCTTGCAGGTGTGTTTATGTACATGGATTACAATAATAATTGCAGCGTGAAAATGATCAAAATACTGAATTGGTATTTGTTACCTCAGTGTGCTGGAACATGACGCAGACATGCTCTCTTTCAGAGTCAAGCCCCACCAAAGTTCCAGGCAGATTTGCTGATCGTGAGGACAAATGGCCGAGAAAAAACATGCCGTCCTCATCACCAGTGTCATCTTCCCCTCTGCAGTCCATGTCTGAGAGCAGCCAGCCATCTTGGATGGAACTGGCAAAGAGAAAGTCAATGGCCTGGAGTGATAAGACAATGGACTAACAATTACAATAGGCAGATCGACAGTAGATGCCCCTTGGCTTATACTTCTGAGGGATTTTTCTGAAAAGGCCTAAATTTATTATAATCCTCCACCACCAACTAATCTTATCTACATTAAGAATAATGCTATGGGTATTTATGAATTATGTGTTTCACTCTGTGATTCAACTTCTCAGTACTGTTTTAGCTAAATGTTTATGTTAAATAATAAAATTTCTAATGTTGAGTCAGTGTTTGTCTCAGGAGTCTAGTGCCTTAATGTAAAGTGGCTAATGTGAAGATATTAGTGATTGAAAATGCTGTTGCTGAAAATATTTAGTAATTGGCTTTGTATTGGATAAGCAAGATAAAAAATAGTTTCTCCTGAGTCTGATTTTACATGGACCAAAACTATACTGGCCAAACCTCTTGGGTTGCTCTCAGGCATACAATTAAAGGGACGTCACTCCAATAGGAAAATGTTACTACTTTTCCAAAACTAATGTGAACCGCAGTATCAGTTGTTTGTCTGTTGATCTTGCACAACAGAGTTCCTCAGTACTTGCTGTGACCTGCAAAGTTGTGACAACAGTTAAACTATAGATGGGTGGGTAAGGCAGTCTGTAACCACTGAATGAATGTGGAAATTATGATCCAGGCATTGCTGAAAATCAAACCAAACTATACAATAGGCATCCAAGTTCTGAGTGTGGGCCAAATATGAAGACAAGGAAGGAAGGCTGCACCTCTTGAGTCCAAAAATGTCTCCCAAAATGTGGCACACAAACAAATATTTTTTCTCCCTTACAACACCCTGGACTTGCTGAGTAAATACTGAAAACTCACCTTTCAGTACCTCAGACTACAGCCCCACCCGCAGGCCAGGTCTTGACCCTGGTCTGACCTACACAGCATCACTGTGAGGGGTAACGTTCAATTGTCCTTCTGCCTGAAACTTCATGACAGGTTCTGCAGCCATACTATGGCTTTAAGTTTGAAATCAGAATAATTCACAGTAAACCTACAAAATAAAAGCATACATTAGCATTAATGGCTACAGGAGGAAAAAAAAAAAGAAATTGCTCTGAATTGGATACTTAATACTGGGCTAAAAAATTAAAGGACAATGGAATGGAATAAGATTAATCAAACATAAACTGTAAAATGTGGATAATTCAGATATTTAGTCTAATTAATTGGATTAAGACTAATTATATAATTAGACTAGGATTGATCAAATACTGTAATTAAACTTGGTAGGGTTACAGCAGAGATCCCATCTGATGGTCTAAAACATTTTAATGAAGATTTGGGGGGTTGGGCATCTCCTACTGTTTTGGAGTAGGAGGGATGTTTTCCTTTAGGGGCTGCCAGATGAAGGGCTCATGAAAGAAAAAAAAACATTATGGTTATGTATTATCATCCATAAACATAATCTTCAGTTAGAATTATGTTAAGATTGAAAAGCAGAGTATTTTTTCTTTCTTTCTTTCTTCTTAAAGCTATTGCATTTACAACTGAAGTTCAGATGTCCCAGTTTTAGGTGAGATACAGGCACTTGGTGCTTAAGGCATCAAATTACTTTGCAGTAAAATAGAGAGTAGCAGAATAAAAATAGCTCAACATATAAACAGTCTTCTTCTGGTGTTAAGTTGATATTCTTGGGGAGAAAATAACAACAATCAGGGACTCGTTTTTCTTTTCTTCCCATCATGAAGTTTTGTGCTGGCTTCCAACAAATCCACTCCAGCCAACATGAATGCCAAAAGATCATTCCTCTGTGGATGCAGCTCTCATTATCAGTCCATTCATCAGCCTGTCCACTTCCATTCCAAGATTTCACAGTCAGCCATTTCACCCTAGTGAAGATGCTGACTGTTGTTGAAGATCTGGGAATAAGGTCCTCTCTGCACATAGGTAAACCTGCTCTGTAGCATTAAAAGGCCTTGTCCAGGATGTGATGGGTTTGGATAAAATCAAATCAGACATGCTCTTTCTCACAGGCACATCTGAAGTGGTGACAATCACTCCTTGCTTATACAGGACATTTAAGAGCAAACAGTCACTGTGACACCTGTCTTGCATGATAACATCCAGTGTTTTGTGCTGACACAGCTGCATGCGGCTCCAGGGCAGCTCTGTAGACAGGTAAGGAAGCTTTAGAATAATTTGGGAACGTATTTGTTCAGCTTTGTCTTCAATTCCAGTGTGTTCATGTACAACTCCAATATTTTCTATCATGTCACTGGATTTCCAGCAGGGCTGGTAATGCTCCACAGCTCTCCAGGCTATGGCTGAATAATAGCTTGATAATGAGACCCTTTCCAGTCAGAAAATCAAAACTATCCCCCTGCAGTGCTAACACAATTCTTTGCAATACTTTATTGGGAGTAATTTATTGGTGCTGATATATGCTAAATCCACTATTGAACTAAGTAGGCCTAACACAATTATGGCAGAAAAGCGTCACAGTATGGGTGACTCGTCCAATGTTAGTAATAATGATCTTGATCATTCTTAACAGACTTGCTAGTCTTTCATGCCCTGCTCTGATGTTACACCTAACTGGTTTTGACGTTGACGTTAGGACAGCCCTAATATTTAGTTTATAATATTAATACATAAAAATAGACTATACCATGAGGTTTAATAAAGAAAAAATGTAAAGGCGCTGAAGGTGAAATTATCTTTCCGCATTTTGAAATTCAATTCCTTGGCGTCTCAAGCGGTGTCGCTGTAGGCTCACATTCTGGTTTTGTAAGCAACCCTCCCCTCCCGTGTTATGAAAGCAAATACACGTGAGTTTGTAAACAAGAGAGTGAGTAGAGGAGAAGGTCGGTCACTCTCTCATCTCAATGAGGCACCGGTACTTTGCGTTGGCAGTATTTGCCATTGTCCTGCGTCTGTGTGAAAGCTACACCCTGAGGAACTCTGTCTCCTGGGCTGTCTCCTCCAACGATGTGGTAGTGGAGGGGGAGCTGGACGCGATATCAGAGGAGGTCGCTCCTGCTTTGTTGGTGGATAACGCAGGCTTATGGAAGCAGGCATATCCCTCGTCCAAGGTGCTGGGAGACGGTGTGGAGAGCCCTAAAGAGCTGGTCAAGTCAGACAGCGACAATGTTGCTCCGCTCTCCTCCCGGCTGTTTTCCTATCGCATGGAGGAGGTGAAAAAGTCTGCCAACACCACTCCTCCCCCGCACCAGGAGACAGCGAGGACTGCCAGATACATAGCACACTACAGCGACTGGGGACATCTGGCCACCATCTCAACGCAAGACAAGGTAGTAAATGAGAAAACGACTCAGTTTAATAATTATTTTTTTCGGTTGCCTGGGACAGAATTTTGCATGCTGGAACACAGGAATCCAGAGGATCAGCCAAAACCCAAAACGAAAAGCTCCAAATTCTCAGAATGAACTAATTGTGAGAGGGTGCATTTAGTCATTCTCCAGTATACTGTTTGGGAAGATTTTACACCCTGACAGGTTACAGCTTTTAATATTGATTCTCACAGGTCTGGCTTTAGAGAGCATCACCAGTGTCTACTTACACTAATGAGACAGAACCACAGGAAATATAGATTGATGACTGTAGAAATAACATAGTTATGCTGAGCACCCCTGTAATTCACTGTACTGTAAAATTCATTGTCATGGCTGGGTTCAGCTTTCACAGTAACAGCACTATCAGTCACTAAGATAAGGATATACAAATGCATTAGGAAATATCACATATTCATCCCCCTCTTAAATTACCACTACACCACTATTAGTAATGACTCTGCTCTGTGTTCTGCTCCACAATGGAATATGTAACATTCTACTTTTTTGCACAGATCAAGGGTCTTCCGTTTGGGAACATCTTCTCGGTCAGTGATGGACCACTGGACAACAGCACTGGAGTCATCTATTTCTATGTTACTCCAATGGACAACACTGTGACAGACCTGAAAAGTAACCCCTATGCCTCCCTCACATTCACAGAGGCAGAGGGAGACTTCTGCAGGTAAGCTCCAGTTTTTTATGCACAGTGTTGACTGCCTTTCAGAGAGGCTACTGTCAGACCCCTTAAAGTTTGTGTGTGTTACCATACTGTTTTCCTTATTTCAAGGCAAATGATATATGATCCAGAGGATCCAAGATGTGCTCGACTCACATTAACAGGCAAGATGGTGGAGGTGGTCCCAGAGGAGCTGGAGTTTGCAAAGGAGGCTATGTTCTCAAGGTGACTGGGCTTTTAAAAGATTAATTAGTGCATGAAGGCATGTTGGCTTCACTAGTGCAAATGTGGAAAAAGAAAGTTATTTTTGAACACACATCTTCATGTGGTGCTCCCATCTTTCCAGACATCCTGTGATGAAAAAATGGCCGGTGGGACACAAGTGGTTCTTCATGAAGCTGGAATTGATCCAGGTTTGGTTACAGGATTGGGTTGGAGGAGTGTCACTCATCCCACTGGAGGACTACTTCAAAGCCACTCCCTTCTGAGACTATCCCTCCCTGTGCATCATTCCAGCCCATAAAAGCAGACCAGTGCAGCTGTGTACACAGCAGATGCCCTCTTCATTTGGGGTGAAATTCCCCTAAGGCTCATTGTGCTAGGAATAGTTCAAAATCTCTCTGTAATATCATCAACACTATAATTGGTGTTTGTGAATACCCTTTGCAGCCTACACACTTTTTTCTGTTTTGCCCTTCCACTTTCTTCTGCACACCACCAACTGGCTTGACATTCAGGATCAGCCATGTTAATCGCCTGCATGTGTTTGGAGTGTTAATATATTTAAAATGAGTTAGCTTTTTGAATCAGGGGTATTCACAGGTGGCTTAAAAAAGTTGTGCATAGTCATGCAATGTGTTCTTGATGAATATGCATTGATCTTTTATGCCTTTGGATCAAAATGGGTGCACTGTTTTGAAAAATAAATGAATGTGGGCACACAAAATGATAATGTGGATTTTGAGTGGCACTTGAAAATACAGCTGGGTTTGCTCAATCCAGCCAATGTTTAAACACATGGAACGCAGGAAAATTGTAATTTTTGTCAAGGTTGAACTGGACAGAGCTTCTATGCTATTGATTTATTCATGAGTAAACATACATCTGAAGTGTCACTGTACCTGGGCTCTGAATTATCTTTTTGGAGAAAAATGATGAATAAGGCAGTGTTGCATGAAGTGACAAGCTTCAAGCTAAATGTGATCATGTATGTCATGGTAGTCCCCACATGCCAGTTTGTAACATCAACAGGCAAAGATTTGTCCCACTTAATATTAAAATATGAATGTAAACAACGAGAGATTGTAGTTAATGATTTATCAATTTCACATCATTGATTCATTAATTTGTTTCATCACTGAAGATCTTATTTTTTGATCTAGCACCTGGAAATAATGATAAATGATAAATTATTAACGTTATGGCAGAAAATTTAGCCATTAGTCAACACTGATGTGGAATTTCTGGAACTGTATTAATGAATGGTGAAAGCATTTAAGTTGGTTTACTAGATGCTTTGATATTCTGTACATATTTTACTGTGCGCATACAATTGTGCAAATAAAGATCTTTGTCTTTGATTCATTTTGCTCTTATTTGAATCTGTATTGAAGAGATGTTTTGTATATAGCTTATGCCTAACACAAGTGGGGTACAGGGACTTCTTTGGTGGGGCAAGGGCTCCCAGGTAAAATAAAAATGATAATGTAAATATATTACTAACTCACTGGGTGTTTGTTCAATGAGATCATATCTAAAAAAATGCTCTTTTTCAATCACAGTCCTTGCTCTTTCTACTTAACTCTACATAGGATTGCCTAACTAACACTCACTCTGTATGAAATCATATATACCGTATTTTAAGGAGTTCCTTAGCATTTAGTTTTATGAAAATGGGGTCCGTGGTCTAATTATCTGTAAGTCCAGCAGTGGCAAGCTTTGGAGACATCTGAGCTCAAATTCTGACATCCGTCTGCAACTTTGCTGCTTCGTCACATGGACACAAGATGGCGCACTTGACTTGTTTTTTTTTTTCCTTTTCTTTCTTTCTTTCTTTTTTTTTTTTTTTTTTTTTTTTTTTTTTTTTTTTTTTTTTTTTTTTTTTAAAGAAGACTCCTCTTAAAATGGAAAAGGGTTCTTAATGTCTATGTGTGACAGTGGAGGCTTCTGGTAATGTCAAGGTTGGTTACTCCGCTCATGAAACTCACTTTGTTTGCTGCATAAGTGACAGAGAATGCGGACGTAACCAGAAGGTGCAGTTAATACTTAATCAATTTTAAACGCCGCCCGCAGGCTCCTTGTTAAAGAAAACCCAGCCGAATGACAGGGGTTGTCTTAACTCGGACCTGGGTTTGAAAAATGGACATTCCTCAAGACAGTAGGCATCACTCCAAGTAGTCCGATGCATGCATTGTGCTTGTCTGTTATTGCATTTAGGACAGCCTTCGATTTCAGCCGAAATACTTTTATTTATTTATTTATTTGTTTGTTTATTTATTTTAATTTTAACTTTGGAAGTTTGTAGTATTCAAAAACGTAGCAACACATGTATAAAGGTTTTTATTGTGAAAGTTGTAACCGGAAGTCTTCATATTCTGGCCAACTTGACACAAGTGGAGCCGTTAGTCTCAGAGAAGCACGATCAGCTTTACAATACCTGTTTGTTCGGAAGATAGTGAGGATCGGGTAGTAGAAACCAGCTAAAGGGCGTGAGTTAGCGGAAGTGGACAGACTGACAATGATGCCACTCTACACCGAGCAGTGAAAGCCTCTCCGTCTGGTTGCTTTTGTTTTGGTAAGCTGTAGGTTGCCGGACCGAGTCTAGCCAGCCAGCGGAGTTTTCGATTCCACCCAAGGCAACTTAGTGCTAGCTTGTTAGCTAACGCCTATGTGTCGCAGGTCGACTGGTTAGCATGTGCCAGGTAAAACTCACCGGTTAGGTTAACGATATCCCATTAGGGCCCAACTAGTTAACAACACGTTTTATCTGTTGTCAGTTCAGACATAACGTGAGTCGAGGCATAGCCGTGTGGACGCCGCCAGAGAACACAGTCTCTCCGGAGATCAACCGTCAGACGGCTGAAATGCCTTCGGACCTGTAGCTAACGGTTTGTGAATTGGAATGGGTTGTGACGGTTGCTAGATCGGTTTGTCCTTTCCCGATCATGTAAGCTGTCTTATCACGCAAGGCAGTTTCTCACTCTTGGAGGGGCTGACTCGTGACTGATCTCTCTAGGACAGTACAGGAGGTGCCAGCTACAGCCCACCGAACAACGACAAAGACACACCGAGGGGGGGATCACACACCAGGACACATCCAGGTAATCCCACCCAACACTGAAGCCCCCGTCCTGTCACCGGAGCGATTGGCTTTGCCGTTTCTACGCCCCATATGCCTGCGCCCACGCCCGGCTCGACGTCCTGAAGGCAGAGAGGGAGGCACGGCACCCCGGGGTCCCCGACAGTCGAGGAGAGGAATCGCTGAAATGAGATGAGGCTCAGAAATGGAACTGTGGCCACTGCGATTATTTTCTTCACCTCATTCCTCAGCCTGTCTTGGTACACAGCATGGCAGAATGGCAAAGGTAGGTACAGCATCCCTTATGTTCATCATCACCGCTACCAGAAACACATCAGAGGTGTGATTGGCTTTTAGAAGTGACAACTGTAAGGCCCCGTTATGTCACATTGTCAGGCTGACATGCAGACATGAAGCCGACATTGGGACTAAAGTCATTTAGGCCTGACATGAACACGAACATGTCGTGGGACAGGAGCCGGTCCACTGCACCTCCTCAGGTCCTCCATTCGCTTTTCTTTGCGGTACATTGGCATGAGCTGGCAACGTGTCATTTCCTACATCGTGCGACATACACGAGGTATGGGCTTATTAGTGCCCCTTCTCAATAGATTTGCTTATAAATAGAGCTTAGTTGTTTTGTTTTGTTTTTCAAAGTATTAAGACAACAGAGAAGATCGTTACTTGTTCTCATCTCTGTTGACAGCTCATTGCTCATCGTTCGATAATTTTCTGTTTCGATCCACACTCAATCCGTTAGAGATAATTTAGCATGCCCCATCAATTTAACGCATCAGACCCCACAGTATGAGACACTTCTGATGTTCAGACTCCACTGCTGTTTTCCGCTCAAAGAGAAACAGCTATCTCAGCATACATATCCACAATCATTATTCTAATCTAAACATTCAGCATGTTTTGTACCTATCTTGTTAAATCCCAGGCCTGTTACACAGTGCCCTTTACAGTGTTGCTGGGTAGTTGTATGTAAGTGCTGAGTGCTTACTTCCCAGGGTGTGGGTAGGACTGTGGGCCTTAGTGACTTGTTATCAGCAGAGTGTAAATAATTGCAGCCTTTAGATAAATTCCAAGGCAAGGCTTCATGTCGTGATTAGCCGGTGCTTATCAGGTCTAAATGGAATAGTTGTTCTCCAAATGGAGTCCAGTGAGTGCCACCACTTCAGCAGACCAGTAATGTCCCATGGCTTGATTAAAGTGAGGGTGATAAGCAAAGGTCAAGTGTGGGTGCTCTCCGTGTCCTGTCTGCACCTGTTGATGCTGACCAGGTGGTCTACAGTCAGAGCAGGGCTATGAAGACTGGACCCTGTAGGTTTATTTAACATTCCAGTTAAACTCACACATGCTATCAGAATAATAACTTTGGCTCTTACTTCTTTTTCTGAATTGTCTTTTGGAGCCTGTTTATCTGCACCCCAGATAAAGCTGTGCACACTTGATAAGATTGGCTTACAAGTAAAAATAAAATGTTTAATTAACTTGCCCACTGTTGGTGAAAATAGCAAAGATGTAAGTGCTGGAATAAGATGCAGAATGTGCAGTAAAATAACTTTGTTCCTCAGATCATCAAGGTCATCCTGTTAGAATAATCAAGATAATCATTTTTGCAATAATCGTGCAGCCTAAATCATAGACTTCTAAGCCAGTTTACCTAACAGGCAAAATAAAGAAAACTTATTCATCTGAAAAAATCTTAATGGGTTGTGCCTACAGGTACAGGCTGTGATTTCCATTACACAAATACATGCAAATGAAAGTGTTTGAACTTTTTTTTTTGGCCTGAAATTATGACTTTCAGGGTTCAGAAGATGTGTTTTCCTAACCTAAACAACCCGAATAACCTGAATTCGAAGGATTTCCTGATAAACAGGTTATACTGTAGCTGCTCTTTCACAGCAAGTGGCTACCAGAGATCAGTGTAATATATTTGTTCAAACTGTAGCTATAGTTCAGTTTGGACTATACAGTATATCTTTGACTGATCTGACAAAAAGATCCAAGAATTAGAGGAATCACAGAAATGTTTTGGGGGTAAACGTAGCGGTTACAGTAATGAGAAGTTCTTTTTGGCCTTGTTGTGGAAACCAGGGTTTTTATTGATTCATACCATAAACGGCATCGCTTTATGTGAAGGCTCCTGACGCAAATAGCTCTTCTTCTCTCCTTCAGAGTTCCTGTCTCCAGGCACATAACTGGGCAGATATTTTGTTGAATTTTAGACTTTGATGGGATCAAACATAAAGTCAAGTATCCTTGGTGAAAAATGACAAATATGAAGTTGAGATGCAACCAGATCTAGACATTTAACACACATACACACAAACACAAACCTCTTTCAAAATTCCACAATAAAGGCAACTGTATACAAAAAACCACAGATCCATATTTTGTCGCTTCAAAATTGTACGCCTGAAGCTAAATATTTATTGCACAGAGCTTTGCATTTATAACCTCTGCCTGGATATCAATGTATTAATCTCAGGGGGATATAAAACTCTGATCAGTGTGTTTGCCTTAAAGGATGATTTGACTTTCATCAAGTTTACAAGCTTTTACCTACTTCAACTCTGCCTGCTTTCATGCCTGCCTTTCTGTTTCTCTGTTATTTCATGTGTCTTCATATGAAATCTTTTCATGGAGGCTTTTTTTTTTTATCTGAGCCTTTTTCATGTGCCATCCATTTCTCCCTGTGATTCTGCATGGATTCTCCTCTTAATGCTGTTCAGTGTGGGTGGTTAGAGTCTCTTTGGCCTCAGGCGGTGAGTCACTCTGAAGATGAAATGTTGAAATTCTGTTTCGCCGGCCATGCACAGAAAGAGTGTGTGTTTGAGTGAATATGTATGGTTGAACTATTTAGCCTAAAGATACATTCGGTCCGATTTTTCTTTCTTTTTTTCTTGTCCTTTTTTTTTTTTTTTTTTTTTTTTTTTTTGGTTTTTTTTTT
>OMKZ01037981.1:3828-16972 GCA_900302535.1 Neoniphon sammara | reverse complement strand
TCCTTTCGGCGCCCATGTTAACCAATTAGACCGTTCAGACCGGACGCGCCGGTCTGAACGCGAGTCGCGGCCGGCTCGCGATCTGCAGCGATAGTTTCGGCGTCTGGTCTATTTTCTCCGCGCTACGCGAGCGAATTTCTCAAGAAAACACATTGAAAATACACTAGAAATGGTCAAATGCATCCCACACCTGATTTCCCCCTCTCTCTCCCTGTTGTCCTGGAGTTTCAGTTCCCCTGATTTTCTCCCACAGTTTGTTGATGACATTTAAATTTTTAACTCCTCAGTGTTTTAAATTAGTGCGTGTATGTTTGAGTGTGTGTGCGCGCGCGCGCGTGTGTTTGTGTCTGCGCATGTTGGGAAGAAGGGGGGGTATCTCTTGTGTCTATTGTTTTATTGTATATATATATTTTTTTCTTTTTCTTTTATGTACAGCACTTTGCGCTGCTGCTTTTGTATGAAAAGTGCTCTATAAATAAAGTTTGATTGATTGATGAGGAAACAACCCGTCTCCATAATCACATACAGACGTGAGTGAATCGGTTCAAACTGCCCTGCTCACTCAGTCCCTGTGAACCCAGCAGCCTCATTTCCCCGCGGGGACAATTAAAATTCGATCACATCTCAACGGTGTGGAACAGAAATGACATGTTTTTGATTCTTTTCCACTGGCAGGACGCTGACAGAACCAGACAGGTGTACCAGGCGTGTCTGGACCTGATTCCTCACAAAAAGGTAATTTTTGTTTTTAATTTTTCCATTTTCCATCCTGACAGAATGAGCACTTCTTGTTTTATGTGCAGAAGTTCTCTTTTTCAACAGAGAAGGTACTATCAAGCATCTCGTCTAAAATCGATTGCTGAAAATGTGGTCTGTTACATTGTGAAAGCCATTTTGTTGTCATTACTGAATCATAATCATATTTCCTCTTTCCACCCAGTTCACGTTTGCGAAGATCTGGCTGCTCTACGCCCAGTTTGAAATCCGCCAGAAGAATCTGCAGGCAGCCAGAAGAGGCCTGGTGAGAAAAACAGAACCTGAAAAATAACACTTGAGTGGGGTACGAACCCTTGCATCTCTGATGCCTCCTCTCTCTGTCCTCAGGGTTCAGCCATCGGGAAATGTCCCAAAAACAAACTGTTCAAGGGCTACATCGAGCTGGAGCTGCAGCTCAGGGAGTTTGACCGCTGCAGGAAGCTGTATGAGAAGTACCTGGAGTTCGGTCCGGAGAACTGCACCACCTGGATCAAGTTCGCCGAGCTGGAGACGATCCTGGGCGACATCGACAGAGCGCGGGCCATCTTTGAGCTCGCCATCGGACAGCCGCGCCTGGATATGCCAGAGGTATGAAGTAAACCCCACAGCTAGCTGGTTTTCAGTCAGTATAACCCATTATATCGTATTATCCAAAGCAGATTACAATACAGTACGTGCTTTTATTCTCGGCTTGGCTGAGCGGGAGGCAGGTTGAGAGAGAGTGCGTTCACCAAAAAACTAAACTGAAAATAGAAGCTGAAATGCATTGAGTGGAAGTGAAGAATATATGAAGATGGAGTTTTGCTTCTAAATACTTCTTTAACCTCTCCTCTCCTCCATCTATATGTTTGCTTAGTGACTGAATTAGATTTGACAGGTGAAATCAGTTAGGGGCTGTGGCTTTCACCCAGATACACCTGGTTAGTCTGGGTGATATTTGGTACGGTCTGTTCGAGCACAAACTGAAAATGTAATCATCCAAATCACTGATGACACAGAAACCTTACAGGTTATTAACGTGTGTGTGACTGTTTCAGGTGCTGTGGAAGTCCTACATCGACTTTGAGATCGAGCAGGAGGAGTTCGGCAACACCAGAGAGCTTTACAAACGTCTGCTGCAGCGCACGCAGCACGTCAAGGTGAGAACTGCAGCACCGCTCTGTTGTTATGAACGTTTGTGTGAAACGATGCATATCTGTACATCTGGGCATCTTCAAAACCTGAACATAATTCAGTTGTCCTCAGTTGACCGAGTCGCTAATTTAAAGTTCAGCTACTGGGAGATGTGTTCATATTTGAGAGAATAATGAACCACATAACTCATTTCCTCTTTACTGTAGTCCCAGGAATAATTCGGGGTGTTTGCAGGTTTCATCAAGTTAAATAGAAAACTTTTTAGATATCTCTCATGCCAGGTAAAGCCTGACTTTAGTGTTGAACACAGTTATAAATGAAACCTGTCTGACTGCCTGTGAGAACACAGCTCTGCCTGACTGAGCTGATTTACCTGCAGAAAAAAAATCAGACCTCCAAGACTTAAAACATTACTTAAATTCAGGACCTTTTGAATGAAGTTGGCATATAATAACTTATGATTTTAACTTCTTCAGGACCTGCACACATAATTTTATCTAGCAAAATAATACATTAAATCTGTGATAAAGCTTTTGGAGGAGCACAGATAAGGTGGTTGCAAAGTTTCTCTGATGGCTTCATAGTCAACAGCAGCTGCCTGGTTTCTCCTGCAGGTTTGGATCAGCTACGCCAAGTTCGAGCTGTCCATCGACAGTCCGGACCGGCTGCAGAAGAGCCGGCAGATTTACGAGGAGGCCAACAAGAGCCTGAGGAGCTGTGAGGAGAAGGAGGAGCGGCTGATGCTGCTGGAGTCCTGGAAGGAGTTTGAGAAGGAGTTTGGCTCGGACAGCTCCAGGGAGCGCGTCAGGAAACTGCTGCCCGAGAAGGTGAAGAAGAGGAGGAAGCTCACCGCCGAGGACGGGGTAAGGAAGGGGTTCAGAACGCAGCTGAACGCTGCCCTGCTGCAGGGTGAATTTAGATTTTTAAGTCTAGTTTTTAACAGGGCTGTGATCCAACAAACAGTTTGAGATTGACCTGCACTCAACAGCCTGCTGTATTTTTCAATTTTGAATTACAATATTAAACCGATAAGCATCACATGGACCACTGTGACCACCATCACTCGGTGACAGTGTGTAAACAAATAACCCTATTCTGGAATATTAGTTTGAGTAACAATTCATTCATTGCATTGATACATTGAATATAGCTTCTGCTGACTGAACTAAATCAATCTAACATAATAAGGACATAGAATGAATTGCTCTGACTTCGGCCTGAAGCAAAATAAAACACTTTGGATTGACTCATTCACAATTCTTTTAGGAAAAAAACAAACAAGTGAATTGCATCTCTGCTAAATCAAAGATTCATATCCCTTTACATTGATATATATTATAATCTGGATTATGTCAACACACACTGTCTTCTCCCTCCTTGCAGTCGGACGCAGGCTGGGAGGAATACTACGACTACATCTTCCCCGAAGACGCCGCCAACCAGCCCAACCTCAAGCTGCTGGCCATGGCCAAGATGTGGAAGAGGCAGCAGGTGGAGGAGCAAGAGGAGCTTCCCGAAAAAGGCTCTGCGGCTGAGGAGACGACGAAGGCCTCCTCCTCTGATGACGACGACAAACCTGCAGCTTCTCCAGAGGAAACATCAGAGAAGCCAAACAACACTGACGCTGCAAGTGAAACCGAGGCGGCACAGAGCGCGTACGACGACCGAGACGACGACAGCAGCAGCAGCAGCAGTGAGAGCGAGAGCGACGACAAGGAGGAGGAGGAGGATGATGATGGTGGTGAGAAAAAGGCCAAGAAGAGGAGGAGCGATGATGAGGAAGATTAGGCATAACTTCACATCTTGTGGAAACATTTCCCATTCAGGGACATCATGGATTGCATTTCTACTGCCCCTTTTTTTATATACAAAAACAACAACAAAAACTTCATGTCTTTATTGAGTGTCTGTATGTCCTTGTTTTCTTTGCCACTGTAAATACATCACTCACACAAGTCAAACTTACTTGCTTGTTGTGTTATTCTTGAGCAGAAGTCAGGATTTACAACTGATGAAACTGAATTAGGAATCTGTCTTTGTAAATTAAAATTAAACATTTGTACACTTTAATCAGTGGCTCTCTGACTTTAATAGGCATTTCAAAGCAGGAAGCTGCATCTGCAAATATTAAATCCTGTTAGACTGTTTAACTATTTACAATATATCTATACGTCTCCAGACAGGTTTGTAATTACATATGTCACAGTTGATTTTCTGTGTTGAGTGTGCGGAGCGTCAGAGAGCCACAGTCTATTGTTATTCGATGTCCTCTGGTCTGACGGGATGAGGCAGCGGGATGATGGACTTCTTCTCTGTGTCTCTGGACAGAGCTTTCCTCATGTCTGCAGGGAGAGAGAGGAAAATAAGTTTCTCAACACAGGGCCCCACAGTGCATGGTGCCACAGACTTTATACATATTTTTTAATGGGAGACCTAAATCCTAATCATTGTATCCTGAATTTTCTTTTTACTTTTCTAATCCCATTGTTTAAGGTGCACTGTGTACCTGGGTTTTTAGGCCGTGGTTCGGATTGTCTTGGAAAAATGAACTGACTCAGAATTTAAGTCCTTTCTTTTAAAACTAAATCAACAATTCAACAAAAAGTTGAATGGGGCTTTTGCCAATGATCTATAGAGGTCGTGCAGCAGAAAGACGTTGCACGCAGTTTGTAGAAAAGTCAGTCATTAGTCCCAACATTACATTTATCAAAAGCATTTTTGAAGGTTCTATATTAAAAATGTGATGTCATTTCACATCATACTCACACAAAAGAAGAGAAAAACTACACGTTCAAGAACTGGTAAAGAAAAAAATCAATAAAATTCATGCTTCATCACACATTTGGTCCGCTGAACCGAGGACTGCAGAATGAGGGTTTTTGGTTGCGGTGCTAAATCGTCACAGCCCTTCTCATCAGTGTTTTCAGCTCACCGTAAGCGTCTTCGTCAGGCTCTCCGTTGCTGGCAGAGTAATACTCTATCACCGTCCTGTAGACGCTGTAGCCCAGCTGCTTGTACATGTTCACTGCCACCTGGTTGGACACTCGCACGAAGAGATCCACAAAGAAACCGCCCTTCCTGCCAGACAGCGCACAGCATCAGACAGCACGGTTACAGAACAGTGACGAGAAGAAAAACAACCCAAAACTCACCAAACATCTTCACTGTTTAACCAGGCATGTGACTTTGAAAATGTACAACACCTGAAAAACATTTATGATTAGGGCATTTATTATTTGAATGAAAAAAGCGGCTTTTTGCTCTTCACCCTGATTAGAAAACATCAGATCTGAGTCACATGGGAGGGAAAGAAAAAAAATCTAATTTGGGACATTTTGAGCTGCAGTGTGAAGTCTCACCACCACTCTGTAGTAAACTTGTGCAGCAGGTACAAACCTCTCTGAGATTTCCTCCAGCATCTCCATGAGCTTTGCTGCCAGGCCGAGCCTCCTGAACTCCGGGGCAACGGACAGAGCCGTGACGTGGCCGTGCCACTCCTCCCGAGCCACGGATCCCTCCGCCTTCCCCATGACTGCAAGAAGAGCAAGTGAGCAACATGTTCAGCATCTGACACAAGCTTGTTTGGTGTGTTAGAAACATACAGGAATAAGGAAATGTGTGGTAGAAGTCAGTGCCTTTACATAACTAAACCTCAAAGCCAACTCTCTGTGAAGCCTGACCTCTACTGGTCAAAAGTAGAGTGATCGGAGTGTGGAACTGCATGGGGCAGGCAGCTATGACATTCTGTTGTCAGTTTCTATCATTATAACTGTGAAATACCAATATAGTACTTTATTACTCCCTGCAGTGTAATTCCCCTTTCTGGGGACTCGGGGTTCCCATGTAAAAACTCCCAAGACTTTCCATTACATAGAGCATTTCTGTTCTAAAAAAATCTTTTCCTGGTTTAAGTTGTTTTTCAGTCAGATTTTCACTCCAGTTTGACTTGATGCAACAAATGCATGAAACAAGTTTTGGAAATACATTCTGATCTATAAGACTGACTGACATTCCCTGACTCCTCCAGAGAATATTCCCTGACTTAACACGTTCCAAAAGTTTGAGACATTTTCCAGGTTCTATGGAAAATACCAGTAGGCACTAAAACAGGACAGATGGATGAACCCTGTGATTAAAGGACGGTCTCTTTAATAACCAGGACACTCAGCCAGCAGAGTACTAAACTATAACAGAGCAGAAATACTCACTGTAGCCCATCAGTTCACCACCAGGAGCCTCAGCCACTATGAAGTACTCAGGCCAGTGGGCGAGGTACTGCAGGTAAAATGGGATTCCATACTGGTGGACAGAGGTTAAGGAAATCCTCACAGACAACAACAGACACAGCCAAGCTTCCCTGTGGATTAGCTTCTCATTTTGCATGTATAAATATAAAGTTTGCCTTTACACAGCAAACGGCATGAAAAGAAAGAGGCAAAACAACAGAATATGAACTGATTCATCTGCTTTGTTACTAGACCAGGATGAAAATGAGGTGTGTGAGTAAATGGGCAATAAATAAGAACACTGACAGTTACAATTGTCTTCTTAAATTAAAGCCTACAGTCATTTTTTTCTAAAGTCTCTTTGTTGGTCAATTTACTGAATTATTTTCCTGCAAATAAACTGACAGAATCATTTTGCTCTATCACTTGGACAGGACGGTGATGAAAGCAGACAGACACACTGTCAGTCCAGCTGAGAACAGGTCAAGAAAAACTGAACTACTGAATTATTTAGGTGTGAATATGAACTGATATCTGTTAACAGGAGTCAAACAACACTGCTTGGCTCACACATGTTTACGTTACTCGTGGGATTTCAGGTTAGCCAAGTAAGCTAACGTTGGCTAATTAGGTTATCATGACAAAAGATGAAAAAAGGATACTGTTTCTGTCAAAGGGTCGAGGTTTCTGTTGAACAAGAAAGAGGCATTAGCTTTGAATCAAAACTGCCACCTCAGCTTGATAAAATGTGACTTGTGAGTTAGAAATAACCCAGTTCTCTCCAGCACGCCAAAGTCAACTACATATCTGGTGATTTAATGTGTCTATATTTACTGGCAAAGGCTGACACCTGGTAGAACATTTCTGAATGTCTTGTACAACTCGATGGCGTCTACCGGTAAAATCGGCACATCCCACGCCGACCAAACAGAACTAAACTGGATTCAAATTCACATTTTGTCATTGCCTGACGCTACTCGCTAACGCTAGCTTCCGCCCAATAGCATGTATTTTGGTGTCCAGAGACTGAGGGATTATCAAGGGGACTAAATCCCGGTTTTGCGATTTTACTTAAATGACAAATGCTCAGTGGAATTAAAATATACCAAATTTTCCAGTAGCGGTTGACGATTCAGACAATGTCTTAAATCGTGTTTTGTTTGGTGTGTTTGTTTGCCGACAAGCGCTGTCTTATTAAACTCACATCCTTTAAATGGACTTTGGCGTGCGGATCTGTCCATCCACCAGAGGACGGGCTGAAGCGGCTACACTGGCTAGCCTGCTAACGCTGCCGCACATGGAGCAAGACTGTCCGGGGGCTTTTGTGAAATAAACCAACAGATACTGGCTGAGTTTACACTGTGACAGAAAAACTTTCAGGATTTCACTCACATATTGTTGAATTTAAACAAATCATCGCACGTGAAGGCTCGTAATGTTGTCATCTCGGCTCGCGGCTCTGTCCTTTCACCCCACAGAGGAAAACAGAAACTGGTTTCCTCAAAAAGAAAAGAAAAAGAGCCTGGCGCCACCTGCCGTACAGGAGGTGTAGCACGTGTGTACCAGTGGTATGTTCAGTGTATAGTTTACTTTGTGATGTGGATTTGTATTTATATGTTGGTTTGCAATATTTTTAACATTTTTTAGGCTCTTATGTAATCTAAAACACATCATGCTTCCTTGTGGAAAATGTGCCTCAATACTGCAATTAAAGCTTGACTTGGCTTTGACTGGTAAGCCCTCTAATCGTCGCCATCTGCTGTTGATGTAATGAATAGCACCTCCTCTCCAGTGTGAACTTTTTTATGTTTGCATGGAGTTTGAATTCTCATTTCCCCATTTTCTACCACATTACCCCAATTAAGAGTGATAGACTCTTCAAGCCATCAAAATACCTTGGAATAAGAGTTGCGAGGCCTCTGAAATTCCCTGTGACATAATATATAATTTAATTTAATGTTGATTGACTGTACAATAATCCTAACTTCATGTCACTGATGTCCACTCTGCCATGAGAGGTTTGCTAGCATAAGAAACATTTTCTGATCAGTTCATCTTCCTCCACCTGCTGCCTTTCTCTCCTCTCTTCCACCCCTTCTTCCTCTTCCTTCTCTTCACTGTACCCATCATACATCATAGTTTTTGAATGTACACCACTGAAAGACTCAGTCAGTAACTCATCTGTGTATTTGTCATGGATCTAGTTCATATATGATCTTAAACACTGAAAAATGTCCATCTGAACAGGTAATTCAGTGCACTACTGGGTCTTAAAATCCTGTGTAATTTGCCAGTGGGCGAGTCATTGTTTTCCACTGCAGGTGAACTTGTTTCATTGGTTTTCTTTAATCCAGTGGCATCCAAAAATGTGGCATTGTGGACATTCCTTCACCCATCACAGCTACAATTACAGGGGTGTTTTCTGCTGTTAGGACAATGATCTGTATATCTCAATATATTATATGTCAAAACAGCCCTTTCACCCATGGGACCTCCTGGAAAATCCCTCCCTATGGGGTGACTTATGCATGCTGTAAGCTGATACTTCCCCACTTTATCAGATGATATCCATACTGAGTCGTGGCAGAGACGCTCCGTGCAGCAGAGCGTTGTTCCCGCAGGGTGGAAGCAGGGTAGGTGTGGTCACCTTCCCAGGGTTCTCAGCAGGTGTGAAGGCCTGCAGTGAGGTGAGCTGATCCAGCAGTGAGCGCGGCGGCTGGGAGCGTCCTTCCTGCAAATGGAGTGGCTCCGGGCGTGGAGATTCTTCGGACTGTTCGTTCTCACCGCAGCCCAGAACAGCACAGGAAGGTAGAGTTCAGGATTACAGATCCAGCATCCAAAATTTAGACTGAAATGAGCCTGAGAGACATTTTGTGGGTTGGACTGATACATTTCCCCCTGACTTTGATCCATCAAAATTGAGTTATTTACATTATTCATGATCTTTTAATGTTACTTTATGCTTTTGTGTTTTTTGTAATCTGTCAGGTCTTTGGAGTTGAGTATGTAAAAAAAAAGAAAGAAAAAAAGAAAATAGAAAGCATAAAACACATTTGTCAGCTGTGATGTGAAATCTTTGACGCTCCACCCAGACTGAACCTCAGGGTTTTCCTGATTTTATGGTGTGAACAAGGACAGAACTTTGAATGTCTGCATCTATTTATTCAAAACATAAACTGCTTTCACACAGATGAGGAGACAGATTTTTTTTTCATAAAAGGACAGTAAATGTAGGCCTACTTTTGCTTTTTATGGCATCAATTTTAATCTAGAGTTTTGCATTTTGTCCTTCACTGTAATTTTGCCTATGCTCACAAAAGTTTTTTCTTTTTAAATCATTTTAAATTTTGCTTATGTTATGTTAACTAATTAAATTTTGCTTATGGTTACAAATGTTTTCTCTCAGAAAAAGTTCAGTAAGAGCTTTCCACTGATATATAACACTCATTGTTGTCCCTTCTGCACCAAACTCTTTGTATTCTTTTCTACATCTTTTCTTCTTCTTCTCACATTTTTTTAAAGCTCAATCTGCAAGTCTTATGATTTCATATTTACATGATCACTTATGCAGATCAACAATATTCGTGTGAGCATGATAGTGAAACTGGTACAGCTGTGGATCCTGGGAGTGGCCAAAGGAGAGAAAAAAACAAAAACACATTTTTGAAGTTATGATTTACGATATCATGGCCTGAGATGGACCTCGTATCTGCGGTTTCATTCAGTGAAGTACACAAGACACATATTGTTCCCTCATACTGGTTCATTTGTATCCTGATTTGAACTGTGCGTGCACAACTTCGTAATTTATTCAAACAAATTAGTTAGTAAAGGCCTTCAGCTTAATAAGATCTCACTTGTCATAATTAGTTAAACTGACGTGATTGCACTGATTCATTTAGTCTGATTAGCTTATTATTTTGTTGAATTAAGAGGTTGAATAAAGCTTTGATGAAGTGTAATGAGTAAATTTGTTGATTAAGTTAAGTTAAGCTGATGGTTTCATTGTGCAGACTGGAGGTTGGCACACTGCAAAAAAATCATCTGATTTGTTTTTCTTCAAACAAGGTAAAAAAAAAAAATCTAGTGGGATGAGATAATCCCACTTGTTTCCAATGCAGTTTCACTTGTTTGAGGAATTTTTCTGGGAACAAGTATAAATCTGTTGAAACAAGGCAGAATAAAGCAGATCAGCCTACTAGGATCAAGAAAATGACACTTGATTCAAGAAAATTCTGGAAACAAGTTGATTAGCATTGGAAACAAGCGGGATTATCTCATCCCACTGGCAGATTACTGACCTTGTTGGAAGAAAAACAAAATCTGAACTCTGAGAATGAGGCTGAAAGATGGAGATTTTTGCACCGGAAAGGAGAAAAGTGAAACAGACTGGAAACTGGGTGAGAATGGCTAGATTAACTGGTTTAACCCACTGGCAGATTTTTGACCTTGTTAGAAGAAAAACAAGATTGAACACTGAAGAGGAGACTTGCTTCAGTTGCTTTATCGCCATATATTTCTTACATGTAGACATTTAATATCTATTTGTACCCTTATCATACAGCTTGAGTGCATGTTTTATATATGAAGTTACTCGGAGTGTGTGACCACAATTTGACTTTGCCTCTGCAGGACGGTCCTGCAGACGGTCAGTGTGTTTGTGAATATAAACTAAATTCCTCCTCGTTCTTGTTTCCACCTTTTCAGCCCCGACCCTCAGCCCTCCTATCTGCTGTTGGCTCCCAGGTCAGTCCGGCCTGGAGTCCCAACAGCAGTGTCAGTGACCGTCCTGACCGCCTCACCGGTCACTGCTGTGGCTCAGATCGTACATGGCGACAGCAGCGTCGCTTCAAATTCAACAACAATTGATGGAGGTAAACCTTGTGTTTTCCAACTTGGCTATTAGAAGAAAACCCGAAGCCACCAGCAAATGATCTGTGATTGCGATGGGATAATAAAGACTCAAGAGCATGATTGAAATAATCCAATGTGGCTGTCAATTTGTCTGTTTAAAGGTTCGACTGGGCTGCTGGTGCTGCCACCAGTAAGTACATCATTATTTATTTATTTATCTGGATCCTCCTCTGACCCTGTTTTGATACCTGCTGTGTTTGTAGAACAGGCTGCAGCGCTAAAAATGTATTTCTTTGTATTCTTTATTATGATAAAATCAGTAATTGTGGACATTAAGACAATGTTTCTTTGTGTCTTAGAAAGAAATCTGGCAAAATGACACCGTTACTTTGATTTCCTCTGTGTTCTCAGTCAGTGGTGGAAGTGCTCTTGCTGAATGAACCCAGAGGAAACTGATTTTGTTTTCAGTGCAGAGAGGAAAGATCGTTTCCTGGAAGTATAAACTAACAGTGTCAGATGGAAACAGATACAAACACATAAATTCAAACAGATGTTGACCAGATACAAAGTACACGCCTGTTATCTGGACTATAGCCTGCAGGCCTGAGGGTCTCAGCCTCCCATCCTCTTGTTTTCAGACACCTGAGAAGCCTTTGCT
The DNA here is from genome assembly GCA_900302535.1 of Neoniphon sammara. Classification (NCBI taxonomy): domain Eukaryota; kingdom Metazoa; phylum Chordata; class Actinopteri; order Holocentriformes; family Holocentridae; genus Neoniphon; species Neoniphon sammara. The sequence goes on along the minus strand of OMKZ01037981.1, from coordinate 5,344 downwards.
CAGGTTGGATCTCTCACGTAGAAAACAAACTTGCACAAACAACCTGGTCCATCATGTTTTTGGTTTCACAGCCTTTCATTGTTCCTGAGAGAATAACCATCTCTGTTGTCTCTGTCCATTAGCCCACATTTCTGCAGAATGGAGTTCAAACATTTCTCAGAAGCAGAGCTCCTCTGGAGGCAGAAATAATGTGATTGGTTGAGTTAAATAACTGTGGGCGGAGCTACAGAACAACAGTTTTTCTAGTTACGAAATACTTGACTGAAGCCCATTAAAAAAGACAAGAGGTAGAAGAGGAAGAAGGTTAGCGCTCTGCCACTAACTGAAATATTATTCAATCTAGCCATACTAAGTTAGCAAGGTTAGCTAGTTAGCCTAGCGTACAGTTCAAGCTCAAACTAGCCGTACTAGTCTGTAGCTATCAAGGTTAGCTAGCTAGCTAGCCTCCTGACCTCCCAAGATAACGAATGTCTTGGTTATAAATAAGAGTTCCTTCTTTGCCATTTACGTTTCCCAGTGGTGAACTTATATTGGTAAAACTCTGGTTCTTTGGCTCTGCCCACAGAGATTTAAAGCAACCAATCAGATTATCTCTACCTTCAGAATGAAGGTAAAATCTCAAAATCTCCGGTCTGTTTGTTTTCTGGTCCTACATAATTTGGTCTATTGGCACCTCCAAGAGTGTCAGTATCAGCTGTCAAGAAGTAGTAAATCAGCCAAAGTCTATATGAAATGACCCATCAGGATCTATGGGTATTTTGGGGTCTGACCCACTTTAACATTGTTGATTATTGATCCATATTCAATCCCTGCAGATCCATCACAGCGAGTCAAGCTACTGGTGGCCATACAGGCTGGAGGTCAAAGGTTACACAGGGGATGTCATGGTTTTCTCCAACTCAACACAACTAAGCTTCGATCCCAAAGGCCTCTCCACCTTCATTCAAACAGACAAGCCGAACTACCAGCCCCGGCAGGAAGTGAAGATCCGTGTTGTATCCATTCACCCGGGTGGGAAACCCTACGTGAGCCCAGTAGACATCACCATTAAAGTGAGTGTGTCATCAGTATATCCACATGTAAATTAAACTGATCAGATTTCTTATATACTGTTTCTTTGTATTTGTGGTAATTATGCCCCAAAGAAAAATCAGCACCTACAATAGCAATCGGTTAATAAGTCAGTGAATTAATCAGTCATTCATAGTATCCAGAATTAATGTTAATTTATGCCCTAAGTTCTTGAAAATGACCTAATGTCATGTAACTTTAATTAAACTATGAATTGATTTAACATCCTCTCAAATGGCATCTTTTGCTTTTGCTCAAAAAGTAAAGCACGCTATATGAACAGTTTATCATTATTATTATTGTGCTATTGGACTAAGGTGGGCACCAACATGCTGCAGAATCCTGATATGGATGTTCGAGGAAAGGTGCAGTACGTGAAAGCCAGGACAGCGTTTTCATAATCTTTTATGGTTGTTCCTTTTTTTTTTTTTTTTTTTTTTTTTTT
>OMKZ01037960.1:3950-20528 GCA_900302535.1 Neoniphon sammara | reverse complement strand
AAAAAATGACATTTTTTTTTTTTTTTTTTTTTTTTTTTTTTTTTTTTTTTTTTTTTTTTTTTTTTACAGTGTGGGAGTGCAAAACATCAAATTTAACAGCTTTAATAAACTACTCATAGACCTGTACTGTATTGGTTGGGATACCTCCATCTAAGGAGCCTCCTGCTTTTTGTGTGTTTTTTTTTTCCTTTCGGTCCATTACTTTTGTGTAAAGTGCAAAATGTAAAATGTGGTGATGAAGGCTATGTCCACACTAACCCCAGTAAACTTGAAAATGTGTCCACAGTAGGCCATTTTCAAAATGTCTCCCGTCCACACTGATACGCTCGACAAGACACAAAAACGGTGACATCTATTCTACTGGGCATGCGTTGGGCTCTGACCCATGACCTGTATGATGATTGTACTGTTACAGAATGTTGTCATAACTGCTTTAGCCTGTTAGATAGCAGCAGGAACTTAGCTGAATCCATGAAGCACCAGCAGGATGTCAAAAACAAGAAACAAATCAGACAAAAGCAGCCAGACTGCTTTTTGTCTGCACACATAACGAAACTGAACTGCTCTTAAAAGTAAGTAATGAATAAGCGTCATTATTGGCTACCGTCTGAATGTGATCGTGTGACAATCATGCATAAGCTTTTTTGTAATTCCCCATCCACAGTACAGTGGGAGACCAGTGTTTTTATTCATTCTGGAGGACGTATTCAAAAATAATCATCTGCTAATCATTTTTCAGTGGTTGAATAAGTTATTTTAATGTGGATGGAAGGCCAAAACAGAGAAAAAATATGCATTTTCAAATTTGCCCAGCTTAGAATGGACAACATCTAAATATGATTAAATTAAATAAAGATAAAAATACATTTTTAAAAAAACAAATTTGACTATCTGCAGCACTGTATCTGCAGCACTGTAACTTTTATGTGCTTCTGTAACTATTAGCCTGATATTACGGTTATATTCATTCATGCCAAGTTGCTGGCATTTTATGATAACTAACTAGCACGATACAGTCAAGCATGTAAAGAAAATACAAATCAAATGCATGTAAATGCAGTTGGGGGCCATCACGCTGGCAAGTAGTAGAGGAAATGGCAGCAGAGAAATGTCCAATGTTTGCTGTGGTTTGGAAGCAGCATGCCTGACCTCACAAGCGCTCCGCAGAGCTGCAGTGCTTCAAGTTGAACTTCGTTCAACTAGAGGCTGAAATGCTATGCTTGTCAAGGTCACTTCAGCGTAAACTGACCTTTCTTTCAGGCTTCTCTCTTTACCTCCTCTCTCAAGGCAAGTAAAAGCAAATATCTGCTTCTACTGTCAGTTTTTTGGCAAGTTAGTCTATCGATTAATAGCAACATCTAGACTGGCAGCTCAACATAAACTTGACGAGCCGTCGTTACCTAGTAACCAGATGGAGCACTATGCACTGCATGCTGAAATTGGCTGTCGCAGTGGCACGCTTTGCCACTTAGGCTTTCATAATTGCGGCGTGATCACCACCTTAGAGGAACAACATAGTAGAGCTCAATTATATCTAGTTGTGCCCATCTGACCAATTACTTTTGCCGACCAACCACATCACCAGAGGAGTGTAGCGTTAATGTTGTAGTTGATGCAGGTGGTGGTGATGCTGTGGAAGATGCTAATATAGTGGCTATAGCTACAACCACAAACTAGTCTGTCCAAGAAAACGTATAGGATCAGAAACAGGAACGCTGTAATGTGGACGAGTAGCTACAATCAAACCTGGGAAGACGGACCTCAACTGGTTGGATGGGCCGTCCTCTTGCTACCATTGGCCCTGTCAGTGTTGGTGTTCCAGCTCATGATTGTGCTCTGCTTCAAAACGTTCCCAGCGACAAGCATCATTGTTAGGATGACAGGCTAGCAACTGCATGCTTATGATGGAAAACTTCTACGATTTGGATTGTGCAATAAACCAGGCTTGCTTGGCTTAATACATCTTCTACTTTTTTCAGTGGAGTTTTCTTTTGTGGCGGCTGATCCATGGCATTGGCTGTCAGAGGCAAAACTGATTGTAGACATCACCTCCAGCTAACTGCAAAACATTCAACAGACACATTTCCCCCGGGTCAGTTTAGTAATGCACCATGGAGTTTTGGTCCACCCTTGTCAATTCTGATTGATTTAAATACAAACAACCTGCAACTGTTTTTTCACCGGTCCTCAAATGATAAGGGGCTTACCACACTCTGAGTCTCAGATTAGCAATAATGACATACCAGTAAGTCATGTTTCTCCAGCTGTTGATAGACGCACTCTCACTGCAATCCTGATGTTAATTCTGGCTCTGCTAACACTCCTGCTACTAGCTATGTTAGCTCAAACAGCAGCTAGCTTAAAACACAGTTGCCTTAGCCCTGTATTTCTTTGGAAATCAGCCAATCACCACCAAATTAATCAGAACTCTGATCGAGCGCAGCCCTTGTCAGCCTAGTTTAAATTATAGCTACTCCAATTTCCCCTTTGGACGATGTTAAAGCAGCTGCTAAATGCTGAGTATGTGATGCTGTGTGATTACTGCTTATATAACCACTCCATTTTTGTTTTGAGTTTGAACGTATTGGTTGGATGCTGGTGACTTTGTGCTTGACTGCTGAAAGCAAATAATTGTGATGATATGGGTGTGTTTATGCTGCTTATGTAGATGTATGTTGTCTACTAATCCTTTTGTAATCAGTAAAAGCTTATCAATGTCTGCTAATGTCCTCAATGTCCTCACACAGGTGTTGTTAATCACATTAATTAAGGGTCTGTTCTACTTAGGTACAGAACTTTAATTAATATGATTAGTAACACCTGTGTTTACCTTCTATTTCATGTCAAAATGCCTGCTGTGAAAAAGCTCTATTCTAACCTCTTTCTAACTACATGGTAATTTTGCCTTTCTAAAATATGTGCAAAACAATTGAAAAAACATTTTAAAAACTCTTTTAAGCAGTCGCTATTTCATGAGCACTAATGTCAAACCTCATTCCAATTGTAACAGCACTGCTTTTGACATTATTATCTCTATTGTAAAATATAATATATTTGAGTGGGGCCCCTTTGGTGCTTTTCGCCCCCCCTTAGACAAAATCCTTGCTCCGCCACTGTTAAAGATTGAATCATAGCTTTCAACTGACATTTATTCATCTGAAAATGTTTCAGATTATTACTTTAAAAACCGTTGATTTCTGTCAGTGAGCACCAAAGTTAACATGTATTATTGTGCACACTGATTTTTTTTTTAAATAACTCATCCTCTTCAATAGTGTGTATACAAAAGCTCCAAGGAGTACAAATGTTGAAAAGCCAGTAGGTGAGTGTTGGTTAATATGTAATGTGTGCTGCAGCCTGCTATCAGTAGACAGATAACCTATCTTCCTGCTGCGATATTTTTAGCCCCTGCGTTTGGTTTGTTTCCAGTTTATATGTCACCACATGAAGAGTAGCTAAGTTTTGCGTTCATAAATACAAAGGAGCATGGCATTCGCTGAGGCATGGGTCCCCTACCTATGCCAACTATGTGCTAACCTGTTCTGCAAACAGATTAAATGCTGCGTTGCCTCTCACAAAACCCTGCTGATGAGAGGGGAGAATCATCACAATCTCCAACAATACTTCTATCAGACATCTAACACAATGAAATTGAGCGTGTGTGCAAAATAGCCCCGTGATGAAATTGACATCTGAAACATTTTTTTTCTCCCCAGCACCAATTTATCATTTTCACTCCAGGATAATAGAAAGCAATCTCCCAACCCATGATTACACTCCTCAAGAGATCATATTTCATGTAAGGTAGAGACATGCTCTGTGGACAGGAAGAATATCCAAAGTGCCAATCATACAGAATGTATACACTTGCAAGCCAATAATGATAAAGGATACATGACAATGCATCCTCTATCTTCACAGAGGAGAGAACGAATACTGCATATTATCAACAAAAATTCACCTATCACAACACGCAGGTGACCCAGAGGAAATACATTTATACCTCGAATGTTCAAATGTACAGAAGCTTACAATGTAGTGTTTTCAGTTCACTCCAAGGATAAAATAAAAAACATGATCATGGTAGCATATACTGCTAAGGATGAAACCATGCATGCTGTCCTTTCACATTCATAATACATTTGAAGAGTTTCACTCTAAAATGAGACATCTGCCATTTGAAAAATGTGACACCAGTTTTGACAAGACATGAAACCCCCTATCAGATATAATTAACATTAACAGCTACCACAAATCCACTTCTAGTTATGAAATAGTTGCATTTAGAGGTAGTTATTATTTGTGTTTTTCTAATAATAACCTGTGAACATCAGGCATAGTTTTTATTATCCCCCAAAATGGATATTTAATATTTTGTAATGAAATCCTTCAGCTGTAGATGTGCAGAATAGTCTTCCAAATTTATTGCCTGGTTAACCTTTGAAACAGATTAACTTTATTTTACAAATGAATCAATGATCCGCCATCAAGGATAGTAGTGATATCCAGCAAATTTCATTCTCCATAGGTCAGTTAGGCTCTGCTCCCATGAAGCCCTTTGAGACCTGTCTGGATTCAGCTGCTGTTCAATCTAGCTGCCACACTCTGATCACATTTTAGCAATCATGGGTCATTTATAACTGTATTCATTAAAGATGTGCATTGTGTTTATACATGTATGCCCACAGACAGACAGAGATAGAGGAAAGGAGGGATAGAGAGAAATATGGGGGAGGGGGGGAGGAGGAGGACACAACACACCACTGAATGTCCCAAGCCATTAGAACAAGGGATATTTCTGGTTGACTGAGCAATTCATTCTCGACATGTCACATTGAATTTCTTCCATTATAAAACACTGCTGCCTTCTCCACTCCAAAGGCAGATTGCCTGCACCTATTTCACCCAGTGAAATATTGCCTCTCCCCTCAAACAATCTTTTTCATCCCAAAGTTGTGGAAAAATTTTGAAACAGTGATTAGTCTATGTTCACAGTGCAAAGGATATCCTCTTGTTGTTTTTTTCTCTTGTTTTTTTCATACTTTTGTTGACTGCATAAACTCAGAGCTTTTCACCCCACTTATTTCAAATAAGAATCTGAATCTGCTTCCCTTTAACATTTTTGTGCACAAGATATGAAACATCATCAGCTCCGATGTGCTTCGTATGCACTGTCATATGCTCCTTAATCTTTTTACTCTCCATGCTATTCCCTTATAGGTGTTACTGATGTGATATTAGGCATCGCAGAGACAACAAGAATCAATTTGTTACTGTCACTCTATATGGGCCTTTGGTGCTGAAGTCAGAGTTTTACACTAAACCTATGTGGTGACATATGATGTAAAGAGAAGGATAAAGTCTTTTGGCTGAGCCAGTTGTATGATCTCCCCTCTCATCCTCAGCGGCATCTTGTGGTTAGCTCCACCACTTCACAAAGCCTGATACTGGGAGCCTGGCTTTGCTCTCTGCCTCCGACAGTTCTGACAGCCCGGCAACAGAGATTGATGTTGCCCAGATAGAAAAGAGTGGAAGAATGGCAATTATGTCAGGCTAGGAGAAACATGTGTCTGTGTGCTGCGATACAAAAGGCCCTCGCTGCATTGTTATCGTTCTCAATAACCCAAGGTGTGTTTGGGAGTAAATAGATTGTCTGTAGAGAGCATTTCCACCTTTCTGCCTCTTCTCTTCTCCTCTCCTCTCCTCTCTTCTCTTCTTTTCAGCTCTGTTCATTCTTCCCTTCGTCTTCTCATTTCTATCTGACAAGTGTAATCTATTTTATTCTTCTGAATGTATCTTTTAAGGTTTATCATATTATGTATCCTTTTTATTTACATATCATCCAAGGTAATTATATTTTACATATATCTGATTATTCCCATTATTTTTTGTAACACCAATGTTTTTATTATTCTATAATACTAACAAGACTGACTCAGGTAGTTCAGTCCTTCCCAGATTAATTTTAGTTCCTGCCAAAAATGTTGTGTTGGGGATGTTTTTTGTTGCAGGTTTCTCTGTCAGTCATGTGACGAGTGTTTGATATGTTCTCTTTTACTGACTTGTCATTTAACTGTATCTTATTGCCCACAGCCCTGAGTGACTGGATTCTTGAATTCAGCTAAAACTTAGGGTTACATAAGCATTTTCTCCTTTTCTTATTGCATTTTTAGAAAATGCACTTCAGATTCAAAGAATTACATTTCCTGATTCCATACTGGTGATTTGAGGAGGGGAAATAATGATATAGGCTACTGGCTTCATAAGATCACATATATTCTCACAGCATTGCGCTTGCCAAAGAAGCACATGTGCTCCTGCTGTTTGAATTGGGCTTTTTATGTACCATGAATATTGTGAAGGATAACCATAGTTGAATCAGGCAATGCCGCTCATGCAAGCACCCCACATTTAAATGCTCTTTCACAGTGAGTCACCCACAACATATGCAGACCTTATGGTGCACATGCTCTGGAGAATTATCGAAAGCTATCATTATTGCAAATCCAAATTCCACCGCTCAGGAGCGCATATTGGACCGTCTCCAGGTTGTAGAGCGTAACCGCTCTCTTTAAGTCTGATTTCAAATTCCAATGAAAGGTATAGCTGTATAAGAAACTTCTCCATTATACACAGCAATTTCATTTACCAGCACTGTGGCGCTATTCATGCTTCAGAAAATACAACCATTTATGAAGTATTCAACGACACAGTCCAGTGGTTGTCCAATCGGATAGAGTTAGAGGGGATGAGAGAGTTTGTCAGGGCCCTAGTGAGTCCACGCTAATGGAAATGACAGTTTTGGAGAGAGACAGTAGAAGGGTCATGGCTCAGATCCAGCCACCCCTCTGTTTCTCCTCTGTCCAAGCTGGCTGCCCTCCTCAGCCTCGTCTCACACAGCTTAATATGTTACTCTACTGGAGGCATGAATCAGCTCAAATCTCTGCATTTGTCTTGACATTATTACACTGTGGAAATCAATTATACTGGACCAAAATCAGTGGCGGGATTCATTAAATCGGTTGTCACCGAGCACCACCAGCAATGTGTTTTGACTGGTTCGCTCACTGAATGCTCGTATCTATTTAAACAGTGGCCTGAAGTTTTATGGTGTTTGCTGTTGTTTGCTTTGAAAGGCTACATGGCATTTAATTTGTCGTCAGCCATGATCCAAGCACGACCGTCTGGGAAGCAGGAGGCTGTGAGAAATTACAGCACGGAGGATTTGGATTGAAATTAACTACTAGCTACAAATCAAAGATGTGTCACTCAACCATGGACAGGCCCAAGCTAATTTATGAGCCCCGGTGAAGAGCTCCTTTTTCCCCCAGACTCATCTATATCAGCAAATGACACATTTATATTCAACGGAATATGAGGTTACATTTTGTTTTACACCTGTGTTGACATTTAATTCAAAAGACAACGGCCACGAGGGCAACACTATTCTCAGAGCCATTTTTAATGTATTTGAACATTCAGCCATTGTAAAAATGAGCTCCGATTTTATTGTGATAATGGAAAAGTAGACTGGAAAAGTGGATTTGGAATTGGTTTGCACAAAATATCTTGTGCTATAAAAATGAGATTTGCAGCCATAGGGAAAAACAAATCAAGATCCTTTCTTCAGTTATTGGACCATGGAAGTGAAAATGCAGTTATTTTAATGTAGTTGGAAAATGATGCTGTGTTCATGGTGCCCGTGCATTGTATCCGTCTTTTTAGTCAGAGCATGATGTTGCTGTGAGGCGTTGTTGGGGGGAAAATGTATCTGTTAAAAGCAAGTTTTGGAGGAATAAGAAAAAAAATGCATATTTTCTTATTATGCCAACAAGAAGGTCACAAATCTCACTCAACTCTGACCGTGTAAAATTGGAAGTAGGAAAAACGAAAACACCAAAACTGTGAGGTTTATGCCTGACAGCGGGAACAATGTGTATGCATACCCAATTGAACTGGTATCTTCAAATGCCAAAAAAGGTCTTCATCACATTTGAAGGGAAGTGTAGATTGAGGTAGCCTGTAGGTTCAAGCCTGTAGCACTTCTATTTGTATGCAATGGGCAATATGTAGATTTAGATTTGTGTCTCAAGGCAAACAAGCCTCAAGCAGCGCAGTATTTCATTTCATGCTGAGCATTCAGTTGCAGTGGGGTGTAAATATTCATGAGGATTCCTCCAAACTCATGATATAAACATAAGAATATGGCCAGTGACAGCCATTAGAGAATGGTCACATTGGATCAAATAGAATAACTTGTCTTTGATGCTGCAAAGGTATCAGCATTAAAACTGTGATTAAAGGACATACATGAGGCAGAACAGGACTTGTGAATGCGCCTCTTCCTCTGTGACTCTTGCTTCAGAGTGACTTTTTGCCATCAGCAACACACCTTTCACATACGCTGGCAAGATTAGAGCCGTCTGTGCTGACCCTCGCAAACCAATAATGATCTGAGGCCAAATTAAGTGACTGCGTTGGTATCATTTTTGTAAAGGGCGAGCTCATCCTAATTGAAGGTGCTATGCGTAGTACTTTGTGTTACTCAATTTTAAGAAGCCGTTGCTCATAAAACCTTTTGCTTCCCCCGTCACAAAAAGCACGCTGCTGCTTGACCCTCTCAGTTTCCCCGCCATTTGTTTGGAAGAGCAAGAAGGATTAAGTGCCGCTGACAGCCCTTGATAACAGTGATTATGCAAGGTAAGCTAACCATGCATTGAGGATAGGGGAGCTGGAATAAAGTTGTGTATTAAAAGTAGTAAAAATGGCCCTGTTTTGTGCTGTAAAGCAATGTCCTCCTTCTGTTATAAAGCAGTCTGACACATTTCTTCTAAAATCCAATCTGGTGGCCTGCAGTGTAGAATGAGTCAGGAAAAAGGCTGCCAATCTTGTCAGCAGTGGTCTTGCTTGTTTATTGGACTTGTTGTTAATGACTCCAAATTAATGTGGTAATGATTTATTGATGTTAACATGTTACTTCTTTAAAATCATTTTGAGAATGTATCCCTACCCACTCTGTTTTTTATATCCAAAGATGCAGCTCCAGATTACATGGTATCATAGAGGTTCCATTTTATTTACTGCATACTTGATGAACAAATGCTGTTGCTCTCTCCACTAGACAAAAGGTTTGGAAACATTAGATTTTTGTGTTCTTGTCACATACTGAGGTATTTGAAATGAATATACAGACACGCACACACACACACACAATCAAACAAACACACAGAGGGACAGGAGAGAACATCATTTTAAATCTTCAAAGCAGTGACACATCGCTTCACATACAGTGTCACATTAAAAAACTATAATGTCATGACTAGAAACAGTAGACCTACGGTGAATGGCCAATCCAGATGTTACATGTGGCTTCCTGTAGTGCCTGCAGCAAGATAACAACACAGCTGAATTTGTTTACAGCAATAATATCAAACGGAGCATACTTTTCTGAGAGTGTGTGTGCGACTGATGGAACAGCCGGTCGCACAGAGGCATGAAGCACACATAATCACAGCAAAGAACATCCTCAAGGGAATTATGGCTTTTACATGGTTACCAACTTGTTACCTGACACAAATGTTTTCTCAGACATGTATGAGTACAAAATAGGAGAAAGCAAAAAAGACAGGTAACTAGCTCTCTGGTTACCACAAGAGTTGCTATGGCAACCAATATAGCATGGTTAGCTGATCTTCATGGGTATTATCAGGCACTGCTGAAACACATTAACCAATCAGTTTGCTTGGTTGATGTAAAATTATGTTCATTTCATTGGACTGAGCAGGTTTTTTCACTCTTGAATTGACTGGCTGATTGAGGTTGTGACGGTATATGAAACACAGAGAGGAGCTTTGAAAGTGATTTAGTTATAGTTTTGTATTGTTTTGTAGACAGTGAAATGAAAGGGATGTTTTTTTCAGTGACAGAGGGATATAAAAGATAATCCAAATCTGAATTCAGAAATTCCAAAGTCAGTGCATCAAGATAAAGCCATATTTGTCATACAACTGAATATTTGGTAGAAAGTGTTTTTTAAATCTATATAATAGTGGCTGAAGAAAGTCAGAACTCATGTTACAGCACAAGTACGCCCTCCCAGTGAGGCACTAGTCTGTTTGAAGCTATTACCCCAAGGGCAATAATGTGTAAATTATTCACAACATTGAGTGCCAAGCTATGTATGGATACTTTAACCATTAAAGCCCTGAGCTGGTTGAACTGCTTATATTATAAATAGTAGTCAACAAAAGTATATTTCTACACTGGAAAAGAGTTCATAGTAGCATGAGGCATTGTGGTTATGACAGATGAAGAATTTTCTTTATAAGAGTCAGCCTCCAGTATTAGGCTCAGTTTTCAAGCAGTGCAGGCAGAGAAGAAAAGGAAAATGAGGAGAAACATGCAGCAGCAAAGCACAGAGTACAATCAAACCCACACAAGCACAATACATGAATAGTTCTCCACTTGTGTCCCAGTCCGTCGACAAACACAGCATTATAGTGTGTACTTTTGAAGAAAAAGAATTATTACAACCATAAATCTAACCTGATTTTGATTTCGCAAATTACTGGAGGTTGTATTCGTTTTTGGATATCGACCTAAAGCTAGGCAAATTTTACTTAAAGATACATCTGTTGTAGCTGAAATCACAAAGTGGGGCAGCAACAGCAGACCGGCCTCCCGCAATAAACGATCCCCTCGGTCATTTGTTCCTACCCTCTAATACGACCCACGGGAGCATTAGCACTAAATTAGCGCCCCCTACTGGCAGCAAGCAACATAGTAGAAAGATTGACAAAATCCATGTGGGGGAGGAGGCTGGGATGGTACACAGGTCCACAAAACACAGGACTTTCACATGGGACACTGGTGTTCGACTCCCGCATGAAGCAAGGCCGGTGTTCGTTTCCATGTGTTTCGTTTTGTCCGTTTTTGCGTGTTTATTGTTGTCACCATAACGACGAAGGCCCTCTAAACCTTAACCTTAACCCTAACCTTTACCTACACTTAACCAAGTAGTTTCGGAGCCTAAACCTAACCAAACTGCAACCATTACGAGTGTTGTCTCTGTGCATGCATGCCTTGACTTGTGCCATATCTACTGCCGCCAGTAGGGGCGCTAATTTACAAAACGCTCCTGTGAGTTGAAAGTAAGAACAGACGCCCCATCCAGCCACCCATCTCAGCTGAGACCTGAGATCGTTTTTTGTTGGATATGTTCACTGGCGGAGAATCAGATCTTAAGAGCTAAACAGAGTCTGCCTCCTGAAAGCATGGACTTCCTTTGGCACCCCCCTCCCTCCACAGCAACTCCCAAATGGACTTTCTAAACAATCATTTGTAAAATTCAGTTTAAACAGCCGGTTTGATGCTTCAGACAACACAGATTGTGTGCTAAATCACGTTTAGGATATTAACATAACAATCGCTTTTTCATTCAGCACCTTCCGTCATGGTGTTTTAAGCCTCTGTACAGTATGATAGGTGACAATCTGTATGATAGGTGACAGTTTCCCTTTTCTTTGTGTGATAAGGTGACAATTACCCCGTGAGCAAAGTAATTTACAATGGAAGCAGAACAAAGAGCAACTTCTTCTCTGTTAAGAGAAGAAGGGACAAACACAAACAGAGGTTTGCCATGACATGTTATGGAAGAATAACCGATTGCATTTTTCAAATAACAGCCCAGAACTATTCATCATTATCCAATGGATGTGGGCACAAAAAACTCATTACACTGTACCATTTAGAAAATATACAATGCTCTGGGAGACATTTATAACATTTTCCATGAGCAAACTTTTCTGAAATAATAAATGTCCTCACAAAAGGTAATTAATATTTCTGTGGCATATTCCTCACATTGAGGTAAATATTTTAAAAGACAGCAGCAAAATAGAGAGGGTTGAATGCAAGCGCTTTCATAAAAACCGTGATTATCCATGTGTGATGGTGATGAAGCTGTGCTCCTGACTTCTCTTTCATAGCTAAAAAAATACTCAAGGCAAAGCAATATGTAATGAGAGTCAATAAATCAACTGTGTAGTCTACACACATTTGGCAACAGTGGAGACACATAGATTTCAATTATACTTACCTTTAAATCATTAAAATCTCATTATTTACATTTCCTTATTTGTGAAAGGCAGAGGTAACAGAGAAAACATGGTTTCTTTTATTGTGATTACACTGGAGCACAAACTTAACAAATTGCTTTTTCACAAGTGATGCTCATTAATTACGTATATACATATATAATAGCCTATATTACAACTCAGTGAGCCAGGATGTTTTTGTCTTTATGTTTCTCTTGTTGTTTTTAATCTATTATACAGCGGTCTTTTGGATAAATGTAACATGATTTACACATAAAATGCTGGAAACCTCATGAAATAAGAAAATTATTAAAAGAGAAACTGAAGCATATAATGTAATTACTTCCCGGGTTTAAGGAAACGTCAATCAAGGGCATATCTCTGAATCGCTTAATGGGATATTGAAATATCCTCTTCCAGCATGAGGCACTGAAGGCAAGCGCTAATTAGTATGAATGACGAGTGCTAAGATGACTAATGCTGCTGAGGACAGGTTTTAATTGAGAATAATATAATGAAGTATCCTGCAGATTTGTCAGTATGCAGTCCTTGTTTCCCATTGGCCCACACAGGCCCCTGAAAAGAGGGGTACAATCTCGGTTAAAGTAGCCAGCAGTGTGTAGCGCAACAAAAGCTTTTGTCTTTCCCAGGGTACAGGTGTCATTCATTACAAGAGAACACAAGCAAGTCATTTGAATGCAGAAGAGTAACCTTACTGTAATAATGAAACTGTCTTCGCATATATTGGCATATTTCAATTCAGCATACATTATGCAAGCAAAAGGTCTTTATATACATACATATATATATAATATATTTATGTGCGTGTACGTGTGTGTGTGTGTGTATAATCACACACACACACACACACACACGTATATATATATATATACATAAAAGCCTACATAGATGTACAGCTTGTGTGTGCAGACAACATTTGGCACTGCAACAGTCTCTGAATAATGTGTCAATGAATTCCACACAAACAGCGGCTCAGGGCATTAATGGTATTACAAATGTTCAAATGCAAATTCAAGAGGCGCAGATATGATTCAGCAATGAGAATGTTACTATGCCCAATAAGAATAGAATGGAGCTAGTTTGCCTTTAATGTCTAATCTCTCTCATCATTACCGAGAAGTGTAATAGAGGCAATGGCCCCCAAGGGCAGGACATAAAACGCAAACACAGTGGTTGGAGAGAGAGAGAGAGAGAGAGAGAGAGAGAGAGAGAGAATCTGCTGCAGGAGCAGATACCGAGAGATGTTAGCTACTGTATGTAGGAGCGTCGGTCCTGAGGAGGCATTTAAAGCAGATCATCAACTCCAACAGCGCCTCAGTTTGGAGAGGAAATTTACCAGGATATGACAGCCAATGAGCTCATGTCACACTACATCACAACTAATCAGATAAGTAAAGGAGCAAACACCCTCCTCTCTGCTGAACCATGAGCACGCCCTGTCCACACAACACTAAAGTATCATGAGCAAAGACAAACGACTGTAGACTCAACATCAGACAAACATATCAAAAAACATCAGATACAACATGCTATAAATGTCTACATCCACATTCTTCCCTGGTGTATATTGACCAGTATTTCAAAAATACCAACGATTTTACCTTCTAAAATGTTAATATTTTGTAAGTAAAGGCCTTGAGCCAGCTAAAACCTAGTCCAATAGTGAACTATTACCGTCAACCCAGCAATCACTCTCTCAGAGTAGGTGCCACATTTTTTTTTTCCCCAAATGGTGCATTAGGCTTATATCTCATTTTGCAGCAAAACTCCACCTATAAAAAGCAGGGCTGTTCTTGATGATCATGTTGTAACTGTTATCAGGACTTAGAAAATCCATCCAAGAGGGCAACAGAGGGATTACAGAGATGTGCAGTGACTTAAGGCCTGAAACTCTTTCTCTGCAGAAAGCCATGTGCTGTGACCTGCTAACTAGCTTACTGCTGTTTCTACCCCATCACTTCGCTTTTTATTCCTTTATGAGTGAGTTACTTTCGTTTTTTTGTGTTCTGCAGCCCTTTGAGATCTGCTTTTTGCGTATATAAAATGAGATTATCATTACTCCTACTATTTATGATACTTTCCTCTGGATACCAAAATAATGAAGAATGAGGCTCCTCATATAAAAAGCTGAATTCCTAACTGTAACTGTAATCTGTTACATATCCAGAGGAGCAGATGGAAGTCAAAGAGAAATATGTAATGGTTTAATGCGAGGTTTTCAGTGTGTTATTCCCTCATGTTTACCCCCTCAGTGTCTAGCTGCAGGACACTGTCTATCTCTGAGTGGGTGACAGACTTAAATTTGTCAGTGATGAGTGTGTCTGTGTGTGTGTGTGTGTGTGTGTGTGTGCATTTGCATCTGTGTATGTATGTGTGTAACTGTTCTGTGCGTGCATATGTGTTATTAGTGTAAGTGAACTGGGTGCTCACTAACACCAGACTAAACTGCCATGCAGGCCGTGCAGCTGAGCCCATTTTTCTCTTCTAATGACATGTAAACACAGTGATCTTCCTTGTTTGTCTGAGGAAAGAGCACTTAATGCTTTGAGTTAAATAACTCATTTTTTTTCTTGGCCATTCTACATAATGTGATGCTTCTTGTCAATAGGGTGAGTTATCCATTCGTAGCTTAATTAGAAAAAAAAGATTAATATGCCTTACGAGATTAATGCGCCTCACAAGGAAAAGAGGGGTTGCTATGGAACAAAAAGTGCAATACATCCTATGCTTAAACAGCAAGTAACAAAAGGAAGCAAGCTACTGCAAGTCAAGGTGAAGTTGGCGCTCTTCATGTTGTAAGTGGTGCACGTTTTTGATGAAGAGACCAAAAGGGCAAAGTAAAGATGAAGCTTACCTGAATTAATTAGAAGTGGTTGAGGCAACTCGTTTGTACAAGCAGATGTCATGCCACTTCAGTTAAATGTTACTCAAGTCAGAGTGAGAGTGTTTCTCTACCACATTATTCAAGTGCTTAGTAACTTTAAAACAAGGTTGCAAAATTAGCAGGAATGAAAGGGGACTCAAGAAAGTAGTTGCTTCAAAGTACAACAACTACTTGTAGCTGCTGCAGCCACTTCCAACTTCTAGTGAAACTGAAGCTTCCAGTGCAGTCCATTGAAACTGCATTTCATGACAACAAATTCTGAAATGCAGATTACATGTTGTAGATACAAATTACATGAATGTTACATATTTCTACCACAAACTGAATCGTTTGACAGAAGGACAAATTTGACATGGTGTTGCCCAGTGCTCATTATCATTGTTAAGTAGAGGCAAGCAAACCAACTGTGGTCAGGTTAAGTAAGCTTAAACTCTGGTTAAGGGTTAAAGCCACTAAAATGATTTTGGTTAAGGTTGGGGTAAGGTTTTGAAATGAAAGAAAATACTTTTGCTAAAATTGAATTGAACCTAGGTAGTCAGAGTAGAAGGCAAATGCATGCACACCACCCCAGTTGTCCCTCCTCTTTTATATAATCCAGTTTGGTTTGAAAACATATTTTTTTCCGGCCTTCATGCATGGACCACATATTCCATATTAAGACACTGTGCTCATTTTGTAAAAGTTCAGGGGACCAGGCTCAGTAGACCGTGATGAAAAAAGAAAAAGAAAAATACATTGGAATTTGAAACTATTTGTAGACTCACTGCATATTATTTGTTTGGTTGGCTTGACACGTACAATAAATTGCTTTAGGTTGTGATTATTCCTTCATGTCACGTTACTTTGACATACAAAATAACATTTGATTAACGCATGTCACTAGCTGCAAAAGTTTCCCTCTGTAAATTAAACACGCAATTTAGCTGTAGCATGCACATTTTCTCCATGGGTGCCGGTGATGGCAATCATAATAGCTCTGAGAATGAAAGGCACCTGAGCTTGAATTTAAACATGCTTTATTATGACAAGACTGAGATAGTAAATAATCAGTATTTCATGACACTTTACAAAATTCCTGTTGGTGGGATTTCAGTGACAAACATCTGACAGCACTTATTTGCAAAGGTGTCGCACATTGTCAGAATCACACACTTAATATGAAGGGGATCATAAATAAAGATTATTAGGTTAATTAATTATTTCGCATTTATTACTCTTTTGTACCTCCATATAATTACTCTGCACTGCTTTAATTGAATTTGAACGTGAGCCAAAGGAAGATAATTTGTTTTCAGGTTACCAAATGGTTCCAGCATTGCCGGGCTGAGAGGAAATGACACATGGTAGAAAGGCATAATTCATCTGGCTGAGACACTGATACCCAACCATCAGAAAGGAAATTAATTCAGCTCCCCGGCTGCACAGCCAAACAACATTAAAAACAGGAATAAATAACAACGGCAACCCAAATACCCACAGCTCGTGTTGTATTCAAAACCAAACATCCAATAACCAAGCTGAATTAGAAATGTAGTGGTGCTCGCTTATCTGATATGTGGTGTGTGGGAGACTGTGTGG
>OMKZ01037956.1:5277-22587 GCA_900302535.1 Neoniphon sammara | reverse complement strand
AAACATTGGGTAAAAAAAAAAAAAAAAAAAAAAAAGAACTGGCAGATGCAAAAGGATAATAAGGACAAAACAATCATGACATCTGCCAAGAGATGGAGAAGTCAGTGCCACCCCCCTTTCTCTTTAGCCACCACTACACGCCCAGTGCATCACCCTGAGCGTGGGCGGATGCCCGTTGCTCTCGAGATTGCTTCACGGCTCTGGCAAGAATACAAAAGCCCTGTCCTGCACACTTTGATAAACTCCCTAATGCAAGACATACATTAACAACGAGCCAAAGAAGCTAACAGATTAATGCAGAGGACAAACAGCATCCTGTTGAAAAATAAAAGAGGGCTCCTCATCTGGCAGCCCAACATTGTTTAGTCTCTCTTCCAGCTCTTTTCTGGGCAGTGGCCATTTTGACGGACAGGACAGATGATTCAGTGTCCACCAGTCACGCCAATTCCTGCCATGAAAACACCGCCCGTGTTTGACTAAGGAAGCCAACGTCAGCAAGGGCCCTGAAGCAACAGTTAACTAAATAAGCCCTCGCAGATCTGGCCATCAAAAGCCTGAGTCTATACAGGGAGATTTATACCCCTGCCATTGTTGTTGTTTGAAAGGCCCTGAGGGAGCCCCCTTTGGGATTTATGCAGTCTTAAG
Source organism: Neoniphon sammara (assembly GCA_900302535.1). Lineage (NCBI taxonomy): Eukaryota > Metazoa > Chordata > Actinopteri > Holocentriformes > Holocentridae > Neoniphon > Neoniphon sammara. The sequence continues at coordinate 21,942 of OMKZ01037956.1, read as the reverse complement.
ACAGTACAGAGGTCCACGCAGAGATGGAGCAAACCATAGATCCAGACAGCAGGCCCCTCGGCGGTGTGTTTGAGGAGAGCTCAGAATAGGTCCGTCTGTCACCACAGAGCAAACGTTTTAATCAGAGAGAAAACAAGACCTCTGAGATCCGCTCGCCGCTCTATTGACTCCACGCAGACTCCCAGCACCGACTGGGGCTCCGCTCACCGTTAAGTATCATCAAGCGCTGTTTGATCTGGTCACTTCATAAGATAGATGTCAGTGTGAAAATGTGCCGACCGGACAGGGCCTCGCGTGTGAGCCTGGTCAATGCAGGCAATATGGCAAAGCAGCATCTTTCAATATTAGATCAATACTGCCTGCACGAGTGATGGATTGACTCACATAAATGCTGCATGGCTTCTGTGGTGGTGCTATTGGATCATGAATTAGATGGGAGAGTAAATACGTTAATGCTGCAAAAACATATTTTAGATCATAATTTGTCATTGATAATCTGAATACATACGGCTGTCACATCTCAGATCCCGCTTGCAGAAGCACACACGCACACACACAGCATGTACACTGTATGCATGGCCAAACAATTACTGGACAGCAATGAATTATTTGGCATCAATGAATTCCTTCCCAAAACCAAGGAGACAGCAGCTCTTAATGCTAAGTTATTGCTGCCAAGTTCACCAAAATGATAGAAATAATAATTTGTTCCTATGGCAACCACACAGTGAGTTATGGTGCCTGTGAACAATGGTGAAAGAAATGGCAGAAGCTATTTGCATGAGGAGTGTAAGCGGTTCTCATGGTGCTGAATGGGGGAAAAGGGTTGCAAAGGATCACATGGGATTGTTTTAAGCTAACAAAACAGACATAAAAATAACAAAAATAACTAGGCAAGCATGTCTGAAAAGCAGGCGTAAAGATTCCTGTGAAGGTACGACTGATAATGCAAACAACACTATGAACAGTGTCAGCTTTTTTTATAGGCACGGATTGTGGATCTAATTGATATTCTTCTGGAGCTGTTAACACATTTCTAGGACAAAGCCCAAATGTTCCTCCACGGAGCTGTAGAAATTCATAGCACTGCCTTGTTGTTATTGCAGGAAGAGCTGGAGTCGTAATATACTTTATAGAGCTAAAAAGCCTCCCCGATAAACTGAAGAGTGTGAAAGAAGCTCACTGAGATGAAATCTCAGCATATGGTGCTATGGTTATCAAACCGCTAATAGCTCATGGGACATCCTCCTATTCTTGATTGAGAACATGAGTTTCTGAGTGATAATAACAGATTTAGATGCCGTGATATGTGTTATTTTGCTGTACAGTAAATATGACACATAAGATTCCACAGGGTTGAGGCTTTTGAGGTAGCTTTAAGGTGAAAAAAGTTGGTTTCTGACTGGAATATTGCTGGTTCTCAGGGGGGTGAAGTGAATGAGCAATGCTGTTCAACAAATAAAGGTTAAAATAATCACTTTTGTTGATTAAAAAAAAATCAACATATAGATAAATCATGGTGGTGAATTTTTTTTGTCAGTGAATATTTCAGTCTGGTCATCTGGGTCAGGGATAAGTCAATTAGATATCAAGAGCAGCTGATGCTGGAAAAGCCAAGTTTAGTCAAGCATGTCTGTTTTCCAGGCTGACATGCAGTAAGATTAGCCAGTAGATCCCCACGAGCACAAGCATACCAGATGCTCAAAACCAATTCCAAAGGGGATATTTTTTTTCTGACTGAAGAAATGCCAAGGTGAGAGTTGGCAATCCTAAAATAACAATACAATAATTCTGAATAAAATAATAAATACATACTTTACATAACACCAACATGGAATCCTTGAATAGAGAGGATGAATGAATGGGAATGAAAGACATTTATGGACCAACAGAAAGTTCAAGTCCTTAATCTGTTGTAATGTTGTTGCAATTTCCTACACATATTGCAGTTGTAATTTACTCTGAATGTTGTCAGTTGAAAACTGGAAAATGTACCCTTGTACCCAGAAAATCCTCCAGGGTGCTTTAGCAGCAGTCTTTACTCTTCCCCAGTTTTAGAGCAGCTCCAGATTTAACATCTTCATAAGATCAGAGGCCTTAGGATTCTGGCTTGGAGAGAACAGTGATGTTCACAAATATGAAGAATCATTAATTTCAGTGGCACTCCTCTTTAATCTGAGTGATATCATTATAATTGCATGCATTACAAGTGAACATTTTTGATCTCATATGTCCCGTATGTAACCTCTAAGACTAGTGCTTGAGGGGCGCTGTACTGTACATACTAATCCACAATCTCATTTTGACAAAAAAGACTTATAACTAAAACTCTGATCTGATCTTTTTATAAATTTCATAAATTAATCAGATACTCATTTTCTTGTTAATATCATAATTTTGATTTCTGATGAGGACAAGGAGACCTTAAAATATTAATAGCATATTATTATTCATTACCGTTTTGGGGGATGCCGACAGCTGTCAAAATTACACGATCCCATTATGAATAATTTCTAAGAAATATTGTTCGGTTGATAACAAAAATGTAATTCATTCTTAATGAAGACGATTCATCCATGGCATCTTTGAGAACTTTATAACAGAGATATCATTTCTTGTGGGAAGTTGCCTGTGAGAATACAGATCAGCTGGTGCATACGACTCAAACTTGAAGCTTCACAAGTACTCATATCTTTGTGCATGTCTCACGTCAGTTTCAAGGAAGGGAATGTATATTTCATGTCAGGGCTCGAGGCAAAGCATTCAAGTCTCATAAGAGCTTCCAAGTCCCAATATGGCATACCAAGTCAAGTCACAAGAAAGCAAATCAGCTTGAGGATAATCTTATTGTTTAATTGTGAGCCAGAGGAGTAGTCAAGGCTGCCTTAATTGAGTTTAGTTGAGTTTGAGTCAAGACCATTTCCAAATGAAGTCGGAACCAAATCAAGACGAGACTCATTCGAATCCCATTCAAGAGTCGACCAATACAGATGGTCAGATCACTTTGTGTCACCTCATGTAACCTGCTAAAATTTGCCCATGAACCATACAGACAATAGTTGACAGTTTCTGCACCTGTGCTAGAGGAAATAATTCTCCATACCAGGACGGGGAAGTCTCAATTAAGTAATCTGGAAGCCTTGGGATTGCAGAAAGATAAAATAGCAAACTAGTGTTAGCCCCTCATTTTCACGCCACATTGTTTCGTTACGAATAAGCAACATTTATTCTTAGAAGTTGCAACTGGCACTGGTATTGTCTTCCTAAAGGTTTTTTTTTTGCTTGTGGAAAGAGATTTGTTTACCACCACCAGCTCTCTCAAGTTTGCTAGCTAGTTAGTAAAATGTCAACACAACTGGATTTCTGTCTCTCTTCTCATGCCCTAATTTGCTTAGGCTGAATATCAGAAAAGTCTCACTCACCTACAGCCTCCACTACTGATTCAATGTGCTGAATCGGCCAGGGAATCACCGTGGAAGAGGAACAAGGGATAAAGGTGCAGGGATCGACTACAAGTTATATGTCAGCCATGGAAGGCCCAACAGGATCTAATGGCTGATTGTCAGCTTGGTGTGTCAGGGACTTCACAGCAACACAGGTAATAAAGCATGTACATTTCTTTCCAGATACAGCCATAATGCTTAAGGAGTTTCCTAAGAGTCAACAGAGACAGTTTAGGAGGAGCTCTTTACTATACCCTTCCATATCCAACTAATCAATGCATAGAAGTTTGAGGATTTACACAAGTTTCTAGGGGTGAAATATCAAATTGCTTGAAGGGTTGGAAGAAAATAAACAACAATTTTTAGTTATTAGAGGTGCAAAGAAGGTGAGACAGTATGCATTAGTGGATGTTACTATCGCACAACATGATATGAGCCTGTTGTAAATGTGCCAAAGAATATACACAATTTTAATTTGGCTGGCGTGCAGTGTTCACTAAGCCTCACATGAATGTGGCTTATTTCTAATAGCTTGACACTTCTTGCTACATGTCATAAGATCACACCATAGTTAGAGCTCACTACGCCTACCTAAAGAGCTTTCCAATGCCTTCACCAACATATTGATCTTCTGCATTGTAAAATATGTACAACAGCAACGTCCATAATAGCATTCAAGAGTCGACCAAGACAGACGGTCAGATCACTTTGTGTCACCTCGTAACCTGCTAAAATTTGCCCATGAACCATACAGACAATAGTTGACAGTTTCTACACCTGTGCTAGAGGAAATAATTGCTTGCTATAATAAATTGCTAGGAAATAATTGCTAGCTTTTTGTCATACATATTTTGACAAAAACAAGAAAAAAAAATCTGTTTCAGCAAAAGAAAAAGTTGAACAGACAAGTTTGAAGCAACACACGTTGCCACACAGGAACAGTCTGTAGCTACTGCACTGAGGCCAAATTGCGAAGGATAATGGCAACAGGCATCTGTTCACATGATTTAATGAACACAAAACTGCAGAACTGGGGAACTTTGAGGACCCCTGGTATGTCTGCTTCTCAGGAAAGGGCTTAGAGGGGAAACGAACAAGGCTGGCTGTGAATTTTTATTCCTCATGCGTTCATGGAAACTGCAAGGCTCATCATCAGCAGAGGTGAGCAGAGCTGCTGTAAAATGTGCAAATTGTATGTAGCGTTAATTAGCGAGCTCTTACCAAGCTGTGTGTGCGTGCATGTATGTGTGTGCGTGTGCATGTGTATATGTGTGTGTGTGTGTGTGTGTGTGTGTGTGTGTGTGTGTGTGAACATGCTGCTTGTATCCAGCCTTCTGCCTTTGCTGCTGATTACCACTTCTGTTCTCCCATCTAATCTGATTAGAATTCAGTTCTTCTCCTTCCCTCGTCTCCCTCTCTCTTCTGTTCGTCTCTATCTCATTCTCTCCTTTCGCTTTTTCATCCCTTCACAACAAAGGTGTCTGGGATAGAAGGCACAAGTGCCGAAAGCATTCTAGGCCATGCCGCTTCTGTTGAGATGCAACAAGAGGTTGACGTCTGTGCACTTGATCATGGATTCATATCACAAACAAGTCGGCCATGCATGCTGATATGATTCTTTGTAATGAAGCAGAGGACAAATAATGTGCTTTGTAAAAGTCAGAAGTGCTTTGTATCAGCAATTATTTTTTACTTTGGCACTCTCTACTCAGCTGTTGCTCAAATACACACACACACACACACGCACACGCACACACACACAAAACACTCTAAGTTCGTCCTTCATCCCTCAGCAGACATCTCCTCAATGTACACCGTTTCCAATGGCAACTGCTGCCAACGGCTACTTTGTAGGAGAGAAAAAAATGCTGGCAGAACGACTGAGTGAAAGAGCTCAAAATAAACGTATGAGGAGCCTGTGTGTAAATGGACTCTGAAGTGGAGGCAGGTGAAGGAACAGGCTTACTGGAATATGAGGCTATGTGAGTCAGAGGAGACGGGCTTGGATGCAGAAAAAGCCTTCTGCTGTGTGATCCTGAGTTTGCCACAATACACAGCCATGTGCCCAGCTCCACTGTGTCATCACCTCCATGATAAATGTAAAGGGGAAGTGTTTGTCACTGCTGTGGCTGAGGAGTAGTGGATTAAATGTAATGGGATTACAGTAATCTGCTAACAAAAACACAGATTCTGTACAGTGTCATGCGGCATTGGTGGGGTTGACATACAGACCTAATTAATTATTAGTTTTTTAATATGATCACAGATATCTTTCTCGCTAGCTGATCAGCTGCAGGATGAAGTTAAGTGACTTGGCTTGCTACAAAACAATCTGAACCATTACAAAACATAGAATATTACATAGACATGCAAGCACTGCTTACGCAGCTTTGTCGTGAGTTGTCTGAGAAAATGTTTTAGCTGCATTTATAATAACTCTATATACATCACTGTATCAAAACAGTCCATGCAAACTAATAGACTAGAAGTAGTAAGTATAAACTCATCTGCATGCAAAGAGGATTAGTGGACATTAAATCACACCTACAGTGGGAAAATTTATAGTTAAACTTTCACAATAATACAACTTGTACTTATATCCACACGATGATTAAGTTTAATAATGGCCAAGTATATCGACTTTTTCACAGCAGGTAATAGCAGGTAAATAGCAGGTAAACACAGGTCTTACTAATGACATTGATTAAGGCTCCACTCCATGTTTAGCAGAGTCTTTCCAGTGAGCCAGCATGAACAATCGCAGGACCCTGGCTCTGTTAGACTTAAATGGAACTGAAACTTCATTAATGTCATTAGTAACACCTGTGTTTACCTGCTATTTCATGTCAAAATGACTGCCATGAAAAAGGTCTATAAGCATCTCTCTTCTGGGTACTGTGGCTGAATTTCCGCTCTAGATGACCACAGTGCCGTTTGACAATGTATTCCAGACATCTAATTAATTGTTGGATTAGTCCAAATTATGTTTGACTAGGCATTTTGTGAGATAATAAATGGAAATGCCATTGTACATATCTCAAAATAATAGTTGATAACAATGAACAGAGGATGATCATAGCAAAATAAATTCCCTATTTAAATAGAAATGGATACCAAACAAATCCATGCCATATCTGACTTGAAAGTGTTTCTGCTAACATATAAATCTCTGCATGGAGTTACACTGCCATATGTATCCAACCGCATCATCCCTTATGTATCTCCTCACACCCTCCGATCACAGGACACTGGTGGCTTCACTGTCCCTTGAACCAAGAAGAAATCAGCAGGTGATAGAGCTTTTCATACCAAACTCTGTATCTCTGGAACCATCTCCATCTTGTAATCAGGGAAGCTAATTCTGCAGACGTTCAAATCCAGACTCAAAACCTACTAATTCCCATTGCATAAGACCGACGCCAGCTCAGGACTGACAAGGTAGCTTCTCCTACCTTTGACAGTATTCATACAGAAATCTACCTTTGTGAAGCAGAGTGCAGTTGCCTGCCTGATTGCTGAAGTCTGGAATCACTCTCTGCCTGCTATCTGTGTATGTAGCTGTGAGTGTGTACATGGCTGAATATGCCTGTGTACAGTGTGGATGCGGGCGGATGCGGGTCAGTCCTAGTCCGATCTCTGACACAGTGTTTCTATCTTGCAGAGGACATGGCTGCTGCCTTAGCTTCTACGGTCGTTAATGCTGGCCAGGGTCCAAATCCCTGACACTGTTTTTCTGCCTGACTGTGAACATGGGAAGTGCCCTTGTTGCACCAGCCATGGCCTTGGTTCTCCACTGCACCATGTTTTTTCTCACCTTACCTGCTTCTTATGTCATTATCATTGTCAATGTTGCACACCCAGCCTGCTCAAAAGTTCCTCCATTCTTTTTCCTATTTAAATTTTTCTGAGGAGTTTTTCTTGAGGGTCTAAGACTGGTGGTGCCAGGCAGACTGTTTAGATCAGGTGAGCTTGCTATGTAATGCTAGAACCCACTACTGTGTCTTGTGCCTTGTTTTGCTTCCTTGTGTTTCATGATTCTGTTTTATGATGGATTATTGACAGGTTAGAATCAGGTATGTGTATTCTTTAGAAAGTCATTTCAGACATGCTTTTGATTTACCTGGCTGATGCTGACTAGGTGTGACTATTGGGTCAAATTGAGTTTTGAGGATCAAATTGGAAGAGGAATAGTAAGGACAGAAGTGGAGAGAGGGTGATGATAAATTCAAATCTGATGACAATAGCATTCTTTGACTGTACATTAAGATAGACATAGACATTTTCACAAAACATGAAAGCTGGCCTTCTATCCTTTCATTGCAATTTCAATTATCAGGAGAAAAAAATGACTCAAAGAAACCATAAATGGTGGTTGTCTTCTGTCAGTACACTCAGTATACTGAGTGTACTGACTTTTTACACTCAGTATCCCATTGGCTTGTTTCATCAATACATTCATACAGACATTCCACAATCCATTTACATGGCACCACTTCCCATATCCTGTGTTTCAGAAATAAAAGCATGCTGATTTTGCTAAATGCTTTTTGTCTGTTGCTTTAAATAATGAAACAAGAACTTGAGTCCATAGACCACAGAGAATCCCACAAACCCTTGTTTCCTGCAGGGATCCAATGAGAGAGCAGCATCAGTGCTGCCTCCCTCTACCTCGTCTCAATACATCAACAGATGTGCAGGAAGTGCACATCGGAGTAATTATGCTTTCTTTGTGTGTATTCAGCACGTCCATATGCTATTTGTGTTTAAACATGCATCTGCCCTGCTTCACCCCTTGGCATCTTCCCCATGGCTGCCAATCAGTATCCTACCAAAACCAGCGAAGAGGAGAGGCGATGAAGAAATAAAAGAAAATGAGAAGAAGAGGCTTGAAGAGGAGCAACACCAAAGCAAATGCAGTGTTGGGAGTGGTGGGACTGTGTATTTTCTTTCTTAGAGTCTTTTTTTTTGCATGCTTTGCCCTCTGTTTCGCTGTCAGCTCCTTCTATGGTGGCGCTAATTAAACAAAGGCAAGACGGACAGAGGTCACACCTGCATAGTAAGCCTGCCATGTATACTTTATCATTGCTAATGCAGCGATAATTAAAAATGAGGCATGCAAAGCAGCGGAATTAATTGAGTTTTGCCTTTCACATTGTGGAGCCACCGATGCAGAGGGACTGATTAATTTTCTTCTATGTTCTTCTGCTTTAAGGGGCAGTGGAGAAAAAGGAAGGCAGCCCAACTAAGCTACTGTTCATGTTCCAGTGAGAGGGGTGTCAATGAGGAAAAGTCATGCGAGTTTTGGAGGAGAAACCGTTGGCTTAGCAGAATATCAATTAGTAGGTCTAAGTAAACTGTAAAAGGTAAAAATCTGTTGCTCAGCTTGTCATTCAGCCATGTTTGCTCCTTTTCCACCTGCTTCCCAGCGAGTGGATGGAAAGTGTTGCAGGAGAGGTTGAAATGACATTGTTTTGACATTGCAGTTTTACAGATGACACCTCTTCCAAACCCTGGAGGCAAGAGATTTATGCCTACAGTGGCTTCGAGAGGACAACGACGGCTTCCGTAGTGTTGTTTTATGGCTCTGAGGCCCTGAATATCCCACACCTCTTTATGTTCAATATGTCACTCCTCCAACCCCGACAACATCTCCGTTTCTCAGAGTCTCGCCGCTCTCATTATCACTCCCTGTCTCCGAAACGCTGCGACGTGCATAGATGTGTCAGCACATGTCCTCATGTATACACAGGCGCATACACCCTTGCATGCACCCACACCCCCGCACGGCAAAAAATGCACAAGGCATACAGCTCAAGCATCACACAAAGCCGCACACATGCACAATGCACACACATATACACCCTCGTCTGAGTTTAATGGGCACACTCACAAGCTGTTACACACAGACACAGACCCCCCTTCATCACATTTAGTATACAAAGGAGCATGTAGAGACAAAAGTGACTGAACACTAGATGAGACCAAAAGTATTCCTTCATCCCTCCTCGCTGTGAGATTTGTTTGAGTCAATTTGTACACGCAGATCCAGTTTCCTCATTAGGTTTGATTTTGTCACTTCAAAACCCAGGAAGATGAATCGTTCCATCTGGTGTGTGGAAGAGTGAATTTCATTTCACATCTCGCCATGCTTTCCTCCTCACACACATAATAACACAAATTTGCGGCTCAGTCTCCCAAATTGTCAGTGTAAGCTTAGCCCTCGTTCCCATATGTTGCATAATGATCTTTATAAGACCACAGAACAATACATCTTGAAAGAATTCGGTGGACATGAGCAAGCAAGAGTGCGACTCCCACATGCTGCCTGCCTCCCTACCACCCATCAGTGGCTCCATGACATTCTCACAGCCTGCTTCACTTGATGTTTTTCCTACAGTTGATGAGTGGCGATGGCAGAAAGCGTGAAAAGCACTCTGCTCCATCCTCATTTCCCTGGACAGTGATCTGTCTCTGCACAGACAAACCAGTTAATTCTGGGAGAGTGAGAGAAGCGAAGGAGGGAGGCGTCACAGCCGAGGTGAGATGTGACATCATCTCCTCAGAGTTGCTTTTTCGAGATGACACGCTATTTCACTTCACCTGACCAAACGATAGCTGCCGTTAAACACAACCTTTCCTTCCAGGGCCTTTTTTTCTTTTTCTTTCGTTTACTCTTCATCTTGCTGTTTTCATGTGCCTTTCTTTCTCTCATGGCCTCACTCTCGCTTTCCATTTCATCTGTGACAATGCATCCTCCATTAAGTCTTTATGGGTTGATGGAAATGTCATAAGGGTATTGAGATGGCCATGAATCACCCTATTCACACCGAACTTCTGCTGAGCTATCGTTTCCCTTTGCTCTCTCCAACCAATCTGCCAATTCAGATCAACATGTGCTCAATGCCTCACCACACCACACAGCATATTACCCAGACACATATAGGGGCACCCTGATATTTCAGGACAGTTGTCACATGTTATCACAGCTCTCTCTCCCAATCTTTCCTGTCCCTCTCTCTACTTTGAACTGTCCAGTAAAGCTGAAAACGTCCCAAAAAATAACCTTGGGATCCTTTCTCAGCTCTAAGTCTATTTGCAGAGTGAAATCGATATTTTTGTTTTCTATTTGGTCCCATTAAGTTTCACACTTCACAAAATTAAGCAGACCAGTTAAATAGAAAACATTTGCTGAGCTGTTTTGGGAAGGGTCAAAACATAATAACTCACGGAAGTCTTTCATTTGTTGGTCAGAAACACATACTGCTGGAAAATATAAACTACTTAGCTAGCACACATAGAACTCACGGAAATCAACAATTTGTTTTGGGTGATACCAGTAGTAACCCTGCTTCGGTGTTCCCTTAGAAACTTTTAGAAGATGTTGCTCGGTACAGTTTACATAATAATTGAACCCAAGTGGAACTGCTATGTTCACACCTGCCCAACCAAACTGCACCAAGAGGGAAGATTCAAAAGGACTAAATGCAATCCGGTGCACATAATAAACCAACTGCGACCAGCCTAATTAGCACCTGCATCTTCAGACATGAAGCTGCAGTACTCTGTATTTGCCCCAAAAGTGTACTGAGTATGTGCCTTTATGTAAGTGAAGGATTTCCACAGATGCAACCATGCTCTTTCTGATCCATGCACCATGAGGAGGATGCTGTAGGTGTATTGGCTTAAATGCAGTGCTGACATACAGCAGCTACAGGGATTTACAGGAGATCTGCTTATTTTGGAAAGATTATAATAACCATGGAGAAGAAGCTATCTTCCCATTTCCCAGAACTCTGGTCCGTAGTCACCTTGGAGGCTGAGAGGTGGAGATATAATAGGAAAGGAACAGTGTCAGCTGATGAAATGAGTGTGTGTTAACCGTGCTGAGCACCTGCCGGTTCCCTGTTCTCTACCCTGTCCCCTTATCACATTACAGCTCAGATAGATGGTACCCCAACCCCAGAGGTAAGGGATTAATTTGTTTAAAGCTCCGCAGACTGCTTTTACTGACCTTGGTTGGGTGGGGAAAAAAAAGAGAGAGATTTTTCTCTCATGTTTCTGCCCCCCACACTCCCCTGGAGGGAGAGAGAGAGATGAAAAGAGAGGGGAGACCATATATCTGTCCTCTCAAAAAGCAAAGCCATAAAGTAAGACAATCATGGGACGATAAGTCTTGTTTGTGTAAGATTCCAACATCAGCAAACCTTTCCTGAGTCATATCATGTCAGCATCATGCAGTTTAATTTGTCTGTTTCCAAAAGATGAGAGTATCACTTACACAGGGATTAAATATGACAGACAGGTGACCTGTCCAGGGTCTCTCTAAATAGGACTCTGACTCTGAATAGGAATAAGCAGATATGGAAAAGGGATGGATGTATGGGGATTAAATATGCAGTCTGGTGGTCCATCCATCTCCACTTAAATGACTGGATGGATGAATGGTGTGCACAACCAAATGTATATCTATGTGTTCATATATTTCTATCCCTTCTGGGGACACTTGGTCCTCAGAAGGACATTTGGTCCTCAGAAGCCACTTGGTCCTCAGAAGCTGGGAAAGTCCTCCAAAGAATATGTTTTGCTGGTCTTCACTTCTACAAGGGTCCGGATCAAAGTTAGGACTTGATGAAAAATCCACTCTAAGATATTCTTCATCTTCTGTCTTGTTATTTTGTGAAATGTTGTAATTTTTTTCCCCCCCCAGAACAGCTTTTGACAGGCTTCATGAGAGCGGGCATGATCTTGCTCAGTACAGGTCTGGGTTATACATGTGTAGATGTGTGCCGAGGGCAATAATGACAGCAATAGCCTGGTAAGAGCAGGAGATCAATGTCTTCCTTGCTGAGAGAAGGTGAGAGAAGTGCCCCTTACTCAAAGCATGTCTTGTAGCTGAATTGAATTCTGGTCTATTGAGGCTATACTGTCATTGAAGAAATTGGTATCGCTGCCTCTTCTACATTGGATTTCTCCCTGTATGATCGCAAAACATCAATGAAAAAGTGTGAAGCTCTGACTCTTTGATTCTGAGGAACTGGCCAGGACCTGACATTCATCATTGATGTTTTGGAAAGCTGAAAAATGTTCTGCTATCAGACTTCATTGTAGCAGTGCTAGAAATATGTCTAAATATCTCCCTCTCTTTAAGGCTAGAATTAGGATTGTTATTATAAATCAGGGTAAGTGGTAAGATTAGGCTTGAGGTTAAAGTGATAGTTTGGGTTTTTACATGTATAATGATATTTGATCCTCCAAGTTTGACCCGTCAACCCCTTCACTGCTGCGAGAACGTGCACTTCACTGGGAGCGTGTTCCTCCAAAATAAATGGGGAAATACAAACACAAAAACAACACAATTTTGAGCAGGGACCCAGAGCTGAAAACATGGAAGAATACACAAAAACACATTTGTCACTGAATCATTATTGATACTCATCCCAACCCTCTTGCTTCGAAAATGGGAGAACTACCTTCTTAACGAAGTAGTCCCCCCATGTTGGAGGCAAGGGACTAGAAACCTTATCTGCCTTATCTGCCTATCAACTTATCATTAGCTAAAGGAACTGTATATTTTAATCAAGGTGCAGTTCGACTCAAACACGGTTGCCCTACACTTTCAGTTATACCAATCAAAATAAACAGATACATTTCATTCAGCATTGTCTGTTCAATTAAAGTAGTTGCTACCATTTTTATTTTACATTTCAAAATTATTATTTTAGGCCATGAAAATGAATGACAGTGAATTACGTCTCTGACAACTAGAGGTAACGGTGATGTTGAGAATGGATTATGGGGTCGCTGAGGGAGCTGGTACACTTATAGATGCATTTGCTTGGGGGTAAGGCTATGTATGTTATACCAAAGTGAAATATCCCATTAGCAAATGAACGTTGTCAGTGAGTGTCATCACAGGTACTGTAATACAAACGTGTGTACACATTTGTGCCTAAATATAGGCGAGTAAAAACTCTAGGTTTACGTGGGAGGGTGTGGAATAGTGAGGCTTAGCTGTACTAGATTTCATTCAATTCAAAACCATGATAATATAGAAGAGGCATACGTCTAAACAGTTGCCATTTTGACGCTCCTATGACATGATTTCACACTGCTGCAGTTGAAAATAATGGAATGAAATGAAAGAGAGTAAAAATGTGAAGAAAATGTGAAGAAACTATGGTTGGGGTTGTCTTGGAATAGTAATTCTGAACAATTAGATCTTATGTCAAGGTTTCCATCTTTTTCACATGAACACATACAGATGCATACTATACACACATGCTTGCACGCATACAATATGTATGCATGAAGATGTGTCTCTACAGTACACAAAGACAGACATACACATACACACACACACACACACACACACACACATACATTAAATTCCCTTCAGTCTTCCATTTATTAATCACATTGCAGGCCTGTGTGATGTGCATGGTATTAGGAAGGTGTGGCTGTCAACATCAATAAGAGCCTTCCAGTGTGAAGGGCCATTAATACAAAAGTAGCCACTCCGCATGTTGTCAGATATGAATAATGGTTTGCATAACAAATCATTTCGCTGTCTGACAGATATTCCAGTGTCTGCACAAGCGCAGGATACGGTCGCAGCACTTTGCTCCCATCAACAACCCGTCGCTTGATCAAAGCTGAAGTTGAGGACCCGAGCACGGCGAATCGGCAAAGCAGATTTTTCCATGCGGATGACACCTTGTTCTGCGGCAACGGCGGAGATATTGGAGGAAAAGGTTACGGACCATGGCGACGGAATGAATCACCAGCAGTCATAAATAGTTAGTGTCCCACAGCTGGGATATAATGATGTTTTCTAATCATCCCCAGGGGTCGATGCACCTCATCTCTCATTGATGATATCTTTGTGGCAAATCCAATTTGACCAGACAACAACAACCTTTCTCTTCTTTCATTACATAAATTTCCAAATCACTCATGCTGGAAAACTTGGGTGGCTTACCTGCCACCCTAAACAAGGCCGTCACGTCAATATCTGGACTATTTCCAAGTACAGCGGCCCTTCTAAATGAAATGAAATATTTCAGTATTGCTGCTATGCCAATATTTTATGATTACTAAGAGTGGAAAATGAAATTGGTATTTATGATTATACAGGACTGATTGTGTGGCTCTCATGTGAATGCAGTATGTTGAAAATCTAAAAGCGTGTTGAATTTGTCTTTCCGACTCTATTCAGTGTGTAGGGATAGTGTCTTAGCACTGTGCATGTACCGAACAGTTTTAAGACTCAGCGGTGTGCCATGCAAGGACAGGACAGCTGACACCTGGTGAATGGAGAGCACTGGCAGCGAAATAGATGAGCAGTCACAGAGAAACCAGGTTATATGCTGCATTGCATGCCCTGTACTGTAGCACTCCAGGATGTCGTTGAAATGGGTCGCTGGTGGCCTGAGTGTCTGGCAAGGCTTCAAAATCTATTTGAAGTTCAGTCGAAGGAGAGCGCAAAGAGAAAACGCACTGGGGGACTTAACCTGTAGACACTCTGTTTCACAAGGTCTTTCCATTTCAAATTCACGGATTACTGGATACATTTTGGATTCATTGTACTGAGTTGAACTGTAATTTTCTCAACTTTGCCATGTTTCACAGCCAGCTAAAAATCTTATTTTTTTCTGACTGATAAGATGGGATGAACTTGGCAAACTACTTACAGACTCAAGATTTCATTCACAATCCACTGTGCTGTGGATCACCTGTATACAATCATAATCATTAAAGTAATTCATTGAATTGAGTCAATTTTGCTCTACAGTCTCATTACTTTCAGTTACTTAGCCAACATAATTCACGGAAAATGAAGTGAAAGAAAATTATTTCAATTTAGACTGTAAACCAAGAGCAATGATCATTTCCTCATTAAGAATAAATATTTTCTCTCCTCCTCACGACAAACGGTACTTACTGAAAAGCTTATAAATCACACAAAATGCTATTTCCAGTCTGCTGTGTTAATCCATTAATATGGAACGAAGCTGACCTTAAATTTAGACCAAAATGCCCTCAGGTTAAACCTAAACGCAAACATTGAAAAACCAACCTGAAAGAAGCTACGACTGTTATTCTGTGAAAGTGAGTATCAATGGGGCTGCGTCTTCCTGGATGAGGTGACATTAAATGTCAAAAGTAATTGGATCAAGGGAGCAAAGAAGAAAGAGACTGACTTCTGAGGCGGAGAGTCATCGGCTTGGGAGGAACGCCGGAGAGCAGAGGCATTTGCTCAACGCGGCTGTATGAAAGGAATAAGATGTCTTATAGCTGGGGGGTCACGAGGTCAAAGTTAACTCAACCTTCAATTAAAGCAACATACCTTCGCCACTTCAATTCACTGGAGCTTCAAGATATCAAGACCTGGGTGGAAGGTCAAGTAATTCTTTCTCGCTGCGGGTTTTCAGAGGTTTCACTCCGTCCCGGCATGTCAGCAAATGTCACGGTCATATTCTACCTGCGCTCCAGCAGCCCTCAGCCCTCCTCGTGCCTTTGCTAGAGTGCATGTCTGTCCTGACATTTACCAAACTGGCCCCTGTGAGATAAAAGTCCTGCAACAACAACAACAACAACAAAAAAGAAAAGTTTAAAAAGTGGAACAACACTCCTGTGGGTCAGAATCCAGAGCCCAGAAATGGAAAGAGACCAAACTTTTTTTTTTTTTTTTTTTCCCAGAATGACAATGGTGCACTGTATCAGTCAAGTGCAGTTTTGTGCACCTTCAGCTTTCTCCTCTGTATTGTTGGTCTGAGACGATCGAATGGGAAGATTGTGTTTCCGTGTGGTTGCATCAGCTTGACTTTAATGAGACAGGGAGAGGTGTGCAGGTGCAGGCAGAGAGGTGAACTGATATTGAAGTCCTCATCAGACCCGGGAGTCAGGAGTCGCTGACTTGGAGGCTTTTTGTTGTCTATATTGCTGAAGCACCGTTATTGCATTTCCTTCTGTAAGCCATATGGATGGGCAGCAGATAGCCGCCCTGGCCCCTAACCACCCACCCAGCCAAGGAATCAGCTGAGCCCCCCTCCCCTCCTTCTTCTGCTGGTTGATGAGATCACAACCCATAGTAGCTGAGCTGGCAACATGGAGCAAGGACTGAAAGGAAAACATGTCAGGGATCATTATGAGTGGCAGAGACATTTGGATGTATTACTACAGCTTATTAGCAATACCAAAATTCCCCCAGTGGTTGCCATAG
>OMKZ01037954.1:60954-74511 GCA_900302535.1 Neoniphon sammara | reverse complement strand
GCCACCCCAGAGCCGCAACAGAGAAGACACAGGCCGACTGACTGCAGCCCCACAACGATGACAAATCGTACAAGCACTGCCAGAGACACTCAGACAGTAAAAAGCATCCATTAAAAATTCATCCAGGGCACACAGCTTCCTACTTCAAACACTCCTCAACCCCTCACTTAGGGCCACAGTCTCGCAGGAGAAGGTTCATCACAGTGGTCATCATTTTATACAATACATATTTTGAACATAATATAATTTCAGATTGCTCCGTCTGTCTCTCCTCGGACGAGGCCGTTGATATTTTTGAAATTCAACAACGTCTCATGCCATACGTGCAGAGAGCTTATTGATGCAAAATGTGCTTTTGTGCCCTTTGACTTCTAAATTCCGTGTGCTGGTCAGTAATCTTTCTTTCTTTTAACTTTTTATTGTTGTTGTGCAAGAGGCAAAGAGTTTGACCTCATTCAGAAATCTTTTAATGTGTTTATACCAAGGCATTAGGTCCTTGCCTGTATAAAGTCTCTTCCATTTTCTGTTTAAAGTCTTGAAAATCTTCTTCCACCCCCCCTGCTGAGCTCAAACTTAAATAGAAGAAAACCATGTCTTAGAACAAGATCATACTTGAACACTTTTTTTTATTTATTTCAAGGGTGTTAGTAGCTTCAGAAAGCTTTTATCAAGGCTCTTGTGACAATGACGTTAAGTTCAAATCTGGGACTTCAAATAATGACACTGCTTTCCTTCAGACAGGCGTCATGTTGGTACAAGCACAGAGTGAAGGGGTAGCTTATGGAAAATGGGCAGCTATAATACAAGTTCATTTGCACACAGAAATAGTTTTGTGTTCTGCTGATGCAAATCCATGAGTCGCTCTCATGGCTGATGTGCCTGTTTTGGTTTTGTGGGTGGTGGCTATGTCAGGCACTACTGACAGCTGCCCCACTGTAGAAAGGGGAGGGTATGATCGGGTTACAGCATATGGGACAGCAGCTCGGGAAATATCCCCTCATCAGTCAGAGTGGCGTGAAAACCTCCTTACAGGCAGCTCCCCCGAGCCACTCCGCACTCGCTCATGAAATATTTAACCACCAGTGTTGACAAGAAATAGGTTTTAAGAAATTGAAAATCTCCCCTTCGTTTCCCAAGTAAATGCATTTTCTGCTCACTGAAAGACGACATGTATCCGCTGCCAGTCTCCTGTTTGTTGTGTGTGGCCAAGGATATGTCTTATTATATAAACCTCCTCCGTTGTGTGGGGGATGATGGGAGGTTTAAGGGATGTGAAGCTGTGTGAAATGCTCAACTCTGTTGCTTAGTCAAAGGTATACAAACAGATCAGTTGTGGAAGAGATTCATTAACATGGCCAATGCAAAGAGTGCGGCAAGATTGAGGAAATCGTATCAGTAAAATCACTTATCAGTAATAGCTAAATCATTGTGGCAGCATTGCCTGCTAAATGAGAAAATGAGGAATAGGCGCTGACAGGGTAGGCATAGATCAACACAATTAAAAATAACATAAAATCAAGTAAAATCACATATATAGAGAAAACAATTTAGGATCTTCGCTGTAAATACCCAGTCTCCATTTGAAAGAAGGATTTAAGTATTGACTGACTTCTTTGTAAAGGTAAATCAATTTTTTAATCAATTCTGACTTCTATAGGAAGCCAATGTAGGGAGGTTCAAATAGGGATGATGTAAATGTGGGCTCTTGATATGGTTGATATAATGAATCCAGAAAGATGTTTCTAGGAACTTGCCTCTCTGTGCTTTATTTGGTGTTGTATGTTTCTGTGTTTGTTTGTTTGTTTGTTTCAGGGCCGCTGTATTGTGTTGAGGGAATGGAATGTAGAGTTGTTTTCGCTTATGAATTTGAATTTAATGTGGCTTTTTTTTTAACATTTATGAGTGGGAACCATTTCCCTCAGGCACATGTCAGCAACTTTAAATTTTTGTTTATTTTTCTCTCTGTTTTGTTTAACCATTGTCAGTTGGCGGTTGTTCACTCCATACCCAGATAGCATTGCTATTGTCCTGATCAGAGATTTACTGTGATGCACAGTCCACACTGAACATACTGCACTGGTATGAATTTACCAGCTGCCTTTTTACTTGGCTCACCTACATACGGTGGTTGTTGTATTCCAAAATCTGTGATTAAATAGTAGGAGTGTCTGTTTTAATGTCAGAGCAAGAATGTAGTCCATGTTAACATACATATAACATGATACTTAGAGGAAGGCTCCCCTGTCAACTCTGGTGACAGAGGTTTGTGCAATTTGCGTTACCAGATCATTATGAAAGATTAGCGAACCATAGTAATTGCGAGGTAATTTCATCTCCTTTCCCATTTTCCCAGCGGTAAGACAAAGTATCCAAATCAATGCTAAGCCTGCTCCCATGTAATAGGTCATCCACAATCTGAACCCTTCTTTGTACTTTTCAGAAATTGAAGACCAGGTTTTAATCAGTCTTTCTTGTTGCTGCTGCGAGGGTTCTATTGAAATACAGCAGTTTATATTATGTTCCTTAGAGATCCCCCTGGGATGATAAGTGTGAGGGAGACCAGTAAATTGGATGAGTCCAATCATTCCTACTTGTTAAAGCCTGATACATTATTTGCAGAACAATAACTCATAATTTAGGAGGCCAGAGGTTGGCGAGGCTTTCGTTTGATAAGAGTGTTCTAGTTTCTTTTCAAGGACTCTACCTCCTGCAATCTCTTTCCATTACAAAATTAATAACACTAAGCAGGGAAAAAACAGTGTCTCGGTAGGGGTGAAGGATGCATAAGCCCAGTCCCAAGGTGTCCAGAGCTCTCATGATCAATGGCAGTGCACTCTTTTCACTTAATCTCATCATTTGAATGATCTCTCCTTTTTCTGTCCTTCCTCACCAGTACTGTTATCATATTTGATCTCAGAAATCGTGTTTTTTGTGTTTCCCCTTTTAACAGTACACTGGCTGCTATTTTCCTCCTTATCAGATAGTAATCTCTTCAAAAAATGTTTTTGCTTCCAGGCTAAGCTATGAGATAGCCAACCCTTTTCACAGTATAGCCTGTCTTTTTTGTAAGCGGTTTTCAGTGGCTCTTGCCTTGAGGGACTGTTTCCCTCTGATAAAGTGAAAAATATGTGGATCAATACGAGTTATTTTGTAACCTAAAGCTGATATTTTTGGTGTGTTTTTCTCTCAGGTGCGTCTAGAGTGGCCCACAGACCTGGCAGTAAGTCCCATGGACAACTCCCTGTACGTCCTGGACAACAATGTGGTGCTCCAGATCTCAGAAAATCACCAGGTCCGCATTGTAGCTGGCCGCCCCATGCACTGCCAAGTGCCTGGCATTGACCACTTCCTAATGAGCAAAGTGGCCATCCATGCCACTCTGGAGTCAGCCAACGCCCTAGCTGTTTCCCACAATGGCATCTTGTACATCGCTGAGTCGGACGAAAAGAAAATAAACCGAGTACGACAGGTGTCCACCAATGGAGAAATCTCCCTCGTTGCAGGGGCACCTAGTGGCTGTGACTGCAAAAATGAAGCCAACTGTGAATGTTACTCTGGAGACGAGGGATATGCCAAGGATGCCAAGCTGAAAGGACCCTCTTCCCTGGCAGTGTCCCCAGATGGAGAGCTCTTTATTGCAGATCTGGCCAACATCCGTATCCGCTATGTGCGCAAAAACAAACCCTATCTAAATCCTCTCAGCATGTATGAGGTGTCCTCTCCCATTAACGACGAACTCTATCTGTTTGACTCCAATGGCAGCCATATTTACACCCAGAGTCTGACCACAGGAGACTACCTCTACAATCTGACCTACACAGGAGAAGGAGATCTGAGCAGCATCACAGATAAGAACAAAAATACAGTGACAATCAGGCGGGATACTACAGGAATGCCTTTGTGGCTAATGGGCCCGGATGGACAGACATTCTGGTTCACTATTGGCACCAACAATGCACTCAAAACTGTTGCTGCCCAGGGTCAAGAGCTAGCCGTAATGACGTACCATGGAAATTCAGGGCTTCTGGCTACCAAGACCAATGAAAATGGATGGACAACCTTCTTTGAGTAAGTCATTTTTTTACAAAACACCTGTTTTAAAATCCTTTGTGAGCTTAGAGTCTTGATACCAGTTGAGCTGATTATAGATTATGGCTTTATCCCTAGAGAGCAACTAAAAAGATCTCTTAGATTTCTTAAATCCAAAATATAGACTTTACAAAATATATCTTGAACTGGAAGCTATGTATTTGCTGCACTACATGCTAAGGTGCTTTACTGAGTGAATGTTGGGGGCATTAGGAGAGTTGTAGAGCTCTGACATCTGAGTTTAGTATTTTGGCATATGAGCCACCTTCTTATGCCTGGATGTCTATGTCACTCAGAATACAAGACCTGTGGAAGTATGGGTGTAATCCTATTTGCTGTTATCATACCAAATAGGATTACTGGATGATATGTTACTCATCTACACCCGTGCTTGCAGTGACAGACTGCACACCATTACTTGTTTGGAGTCATTTGGTACATGAACGACATGTATCTATTGGCAAGCACAGTCTACCCCTAGGACTACAGCGAGGCCTGGCAAAATAAGCATAATAGCATAGCCAGAGGTAGGAATTGATTGAGGCAAACCATACAATGTAAGAGAACAATTGAAACACCCCCACACTCTGCAGTATTTGAGTGTAGGATTTTAAGTTTCTGTGACTTCTATAGAGCAATTTGTCCCTTGGCTAATATACTGAACCAAAGGATACTGCTAACTGGATGTCTTTCCAAGAAGTGTGATTAAGCAGATCGGTTGGTCAGACATCTGTTACACCTCGCTGGAGGAGCATAACACTCTGACACATAATCAGACGCTCTGTTTAAATCTGAGCAGACATTTATCACCTGTGTTTGATTTGGTTGTCATCTGAGACAGGTTATATAGTGGAAAAAAAAGATACAGTGGAAATGGCACTAATGTGGCCATGCATAGGGATTTCTCAAGGCAGAGCTATTTGCCTACGGCTTCGACAAACCCAATGGGTGGCTGGAATTCTGAATTATTTCTCTTTGATTTTCTCTAAGATGGCTGGGGCTATTATCAGGTTGGAGCACTGGAGCACTCTTCTTCATATTAGGCGCCAGTGACACAAAGGGTTTTGTAAGATATAATTTAAAGAATAGATGTTCAAAATGTCCTGAAATTTTTCTTAAGTGCTCCAATACTACTTTAGGGAGGAAAAAATAGTGTAGCATCTCTTCTATATGTTCAGTGCACAAAATAGACTGCTCTGTAACTGTAGAGCATCTCATACAGAGTCTTGGTTCAAGGCTGAAATATAGTTGTGTATTTGAGGAATATATAGTTTTTTTTTCTACCCTCATTTCTGTTTTGAATTTGATGTCTTTGTCCTAAATAGAAAATATATGAATGTAAAACTAAGCAGTTAAGCTGTAACTTGTTTATTTCTCCATCTCTCCTCAAACATGCACATTTGCATGCCCTCCGTCCATTTTGAAAACATATGATCATGTAATTGCACATAAAGTGTAGGAGTATTTACCAGGAAAAAAAAAAAAGATAAGACATACACTTCCTGTATTTTTCCTGCAATTAATACTATGACCTCATATTTACCTGCGAGCAAGTCAGACAAGTCATCATGTTTCATTTAGACCCAATAAAGAGTCTTTGTTTTTCTTGAATAATTAGCTTTGAAGGTCACTCCAGCACCTGAGGGTCAAAGCCATAATTTGCTATCATCGGAAACGAAAAGGCACCTCCATTTATCTCTGCACACCAAAGTGCACTGCTACACATTTTACCCAAATTAATTAATGTGTACTTAAGTCCTTTAGCCTATAGATTGAATATAATTTAGTAGAATGCAAAAACAAAACACAAAGGACTAAGTGGAGAACAAAAGACATCTGCTACACGGTCTTGCTGTTGTAACCCTTGGCAACCTCATCTGCTCTGACATTTTACTGTATGCGCAGATGCACCGCTGACCTCCTAATGTTTTTGTTGTAATGATAAGTGCTTATGCTTAAGGGTTACTGTAAATCTATTAATTCATGTAATATTTTGAAGGATGCCTAATTGTTCTCTTAGCCTCCAATTAGCAGGGCAATAATGCTCCTATTTATTAACAAAGCCGTTTTTGCCACTGGGTTCAAGAAAGCATTCTCAAGTTAAATTAAAACTTCAAATTATGACAGCTAAATCTTGTGAAACAATTGTCGATGGAGTTGAAGCAATTTCTTGACTATTGCCCTTATGTTCTGACTCTCTCCGTAATCATCAGTCAAATGTGCTCCGAAATCCTCAGGCAGTAAGGGGGAAGTGAAAATAGGAGAATATGAATAATTTTGTGCAGGGCTGAGATTAGGTATGCTGGAGGGGACGCTGATATGGAGTGGCCGGTCTATTGTTGGGCCCCAGCGTGAAAGGTCAGGGAGCTAGCATGTGACATGGAGGTGATGCGATCCAAATGGACTTGTGGCCATCCAGGGGGAAAGCACAAGTCCTCTCCTTTTGCTGAGCACCCTGCCCCTGCATGCCCTCTTGTCCAGAGAAAGCAAGCTAATAGGCAGCTGAGTCGAAGCAGGCCAGAGCCATTAGAGCTCAGCGGTGGAGCCCGAGGAATGGCTCTAGCTCAAGGACCTAATTGAGACAGAGAGAGTTTGGGTCAGTGATCAAGCTGAGGCATGTGGCATTGCTCTGGAATGAGATTTCTGTCTGGGGGACTGACTCTTTTGTTCAGAGGTGGAGGCAGGCAGGAACACTCTTTTTGTCCTGTGAGCTGAACAGTTAAAATTGGTGTGTGTGTGTGTGTGTGTGTGTGTGTGTGTGTGTGCTACAGTTAACATGCAACTTTTCAAAGAATAGACAAGAAAGTGTTTCCACTGCAGAAAAAAAGGTGTCCACACTTGGAATATATAATGAACGTAGGGAGAATATCTTGCTGATAAAATTGGATATAGCAGTATCAAAAGAAATCAAATGTGTTAGATATAAATTACTCTGCTATTTAGCATTTCCTGAAGTGGAGGACTTAGGCTGAAAAACATCGCTGAATCCCAGTCCACAGAGCAGTTCAGATCAGATAACATTTATCTCTGGGAGATGATTCCTCTCCCACTCTCCCTTTCCATATTGGATATTTGAGATGGCAGCGCTGAGGAAATATCCGTAAACCAGCGCCCGCCATCTCATTTATTAGAGGCTTTATTATGGCAGGCAGCAACATCGAGGAGGGCTTTCCAATCTGTATTCACAGCACAGATAAAAGTCTTCATTCTAAGTAATGTACCGTTCACTCACTCCCATTCTGGAACACTGGCAAGCTGAAAGATTTCAAATTGTTCCATGCCGATGTGCTCTCAGGGCGAAATGAGACAATCTGGCCACTCATGTTCCTATGTGTGATGAACTGACTGATTTGTAGGCTGGGGAGATGCTGCATCTCTCCAAGGAGTCTCACCTCAGTGCTCCTATTTCATAGACTGCATAATAAGATTAGGTGATAGCACTAATCTTTTAAGCTAATAAGCAGTTTTCTAAATGTGAAAAGTTGTGTGCTCTCTCGTCCTGTGCATGACAGTTTTTCCTTGTCAGTAGTTTTCCTTTTTTTTTTCTTTTTTTTTTTTTCCTTTCCACTGCACACTGCCATCCCTTGAAGGTTACTTATATACTAGAATGCATTTATGCTTAATGCTGCATTCAAGTCTTATTGGAAGAAACGGAACAGTGGGATAACATCTCATTGCTACAACCTGGAAGCCTTCATGTTGTAACACCCACATCCAAAACATTTTTACACCCACGGTAAGAGTAGTGGGTGGATGTATTGTAATTTCTGGGGTTTGTGCGTCACAGTGATAACTTGGAAAGGTTTTATCAGATTTAGATTAAAATCTGATAGGTTGATTTGGAGTCAAATTAGGATCTTCACTGTTGATTTTTTTTTTTTAATTAGTCAAAGATAAAGGTCAAGATGGGACATCATTGCCATATGTTAATACAAGTGGTATATATACCAAAACAGCACATGGCGCCGGTGTAACATCTCTCTGAGTGCATTTCTAGTTAGTTATGAATTTAAAATCAGCCATAAACAAACCGCAAAACACAGTGGTCACTCAACAACAGTAGTTGATTGTATTTGTGTGAGTGTAACTGATGGGTTTGACTTTTATTACCTTGGACTTCAGACATTGGTGCACTGCCATATTTGCCACCTGTGTTGACACACTTCTACAATTCAGAGGGAGACAGAAGTAGGAGATATTGGAGCCTGTAAAATAATTCCCTCATGTCCAACTAGTAATTACTACGAGGAGGCTGACATGAATGTTTTTCCCAGTTGTCAACTCATATTTGTGGTAAATCCAACTTGACATGAACACAGCATTACTTAAATATAGTGCTGGAATTATCAGTTGATAAATGAATTAGACAAGTGACAAAATTTATTGATTATAGTTTTGATAATTGATTAAGATTTTAGTCATTTATCAAGTACAAATATTGCTTGTTACAGCTTCACAAATGCTGAGATTTACTTGCTTTTCTCTGTTTCATATTGTTTCATGTAATACTTTCTTTGGATGCTGGTTAGTGTAAGGGATTGTAACACAGCACTTTGGGCTCTGGTAACTTGTGATGTGCATATATTCTTTGCATTTTATAGATGACAATCAGTTAATCAAAATAATAATTATCAACAATGAAAATCATCATTAACCCTACTTAAACAAATATATACACATATGCATTTATTCAAAATAAATTTCACTTTATGATTAGGGTTATTTTATTTTGATACAACAGGTCTATTCATTAGACTTGTCAAATCTTTCAGAGCCACAGAACTGTTTCTGGTTCTTTTAGGGTTACTGTTGGTACACAGTTTCAAACAGCCTCTCTTTGCCAGCTTTGGCTCATGCCCATGTGCTTGTTTGCAGGTATGACAATTACGGCCGTTTGACCAACGTCACTTATCCCACGGGCCGAGTGAGCAGCTACCGTACCGACCATGACAGCTCAGTCCGCATCCAAACAGAGGGCTCCAACAAAGAGGATATCACAGTCACCACTAACCTGTCAGCCTCTGGCACCTTCTACACACTCATGCAGGGTGAGTGTCTAATAGCTCTCAACTGGTGTCTGTAAAGATACTAAAGCTTCCACGTTGTTTCCACTTCCAAGACTTTTTGTTTCAAGTATTTTCTGTGAAGTCTTGATCAGGTGATTAGCCCACAACAGCGGTTTTCAAAGTGGGGCCTGGGGACCCCTAACGGTCCTTGAGGAGTTTCAAGGGGGTCCCAAGCAAAATGATTAAAGTTTAGTTTCACTGTTATTTAACTCACCAGAAATACCAAAAAAATGTAAGAGTTACTATTTTACCATGATGTTTTAATCTCACCACTTTCTATTTGTTAGTGTTCAGTATGATATCTAAACAATTTAATGTTTAACACAAAGCAAGATTTATTTTCATGTCAGGTTCCCAGGGCAAAATCACTTCAAATGGGGGTTCAAAATGAATGAAAGACAGTTAATAAAAGTCAGGTCCAACACTAGACTTAATAATTATTTATTTGGACATGTAATCTACAGCATGGGCTCACAGACCCACATTTGTCCTGACTTGTACCATGAACTCCCATATGGACAGATTTTTGTTATTGAATCGGTACTGGGGACCGCCTAAAGTCCTCTTAATGACCTCTGGTGGTTCCCAGTCCCCACACTGAGAACTACTGATCTATGGCAGTGATTGAGCATGTAATGCCTCAGTTGTGATTAATAACATATCTTATTTGCAGTAGCATTTGTAGTTTCTCTGTTTTTGTAATGTTTGTTTCAGAAAATTCTATATAGCGTACCTCCCAGTTACTAATATTAAAACACTTATTGATTTTCTGTCTTAATACCCAATTCATAAAACACGGTGTTGTTGGACCATAATAGAACAGCCTAGGTTTAGGAAATGCAATCAAAGAGAAGGGCAGGCCGAGGTTGTACACTCAGTCCCAGTGCACATAGTTTCTCTTGCATACTTAGGCTTTCTGATATCCTGTTTTTTGCCTGACCAACCGCTTTATTGATTACTGGTTGATGGCTTTGAACTCTCCAGCCCCTCTTGAGTTTCTAAAAGATTGAAAAGATTCTCTCCCGCTCACCTCAGACTAACGTTCGCCTTGACTGCACCCTCTTCCCCGTCCCCAATGACCCTCTGTAAAGCCATGTCTGAAACGGAAGCTGACAAGCTCTGGTGTCTTAATGTTGCTCAATGAACTGGTCACCTTGATGTTATGACCTTGACTCAGACATCTGCTTGTGAGAGGAACGGCACCAGGAGCTCTGCTGATAATTATTTCACCATTGTCTGCTTTGGAAGCCTGCTATCGGTGATCACATAACATGAATGAGCCAACTTTGCTGCATTTTCTCCCTGGTCATTGAGTTTTGTGTCTGA
This sequence comes from Neoniphon sammara, assembly GCA_900302535.1. Lineage (NCBI taxonomy): Eukaryota > Metazoa > Chordata > Actinopteri > Holocentriformes > Holocentridae > Neoniphon > Neoniphon sammara. Next base: position 64,030 of record OMKZ01037954.1, on the reverse strand, counting down.
CCTTTTCTCCGAAAGCTTCAATGCAGCCTAATGGTGTTAGTGGCATTGTTGTCATTCTGTAAAGCCCATTACTTAACTCAAAAATAGATCCAAAAGAAACCCGATGAGAAAATAAAGCGGGGAAATGTTTTGTGTTATGTTAAATATCCCAGCCAAGGCCGCTGTTAGTCAGCTGTACTGCTCTGCTGTTTGCCTGTTTTGATTAGATTACAGCTACAGGACTCAGGCATCCTTAAAGGAACACTCCAACATTTTGGGCAAAATACCCTTTTTCCGACTTACCCAGACTGACACAAGATGTTCGATACCATTTTCACTTCTGTACGTCCACTGCTTTGATTTCTGTGGACAACTTAGCATAAGCCAACATAAGCTAACACAAAATGTTAGCCTAGCTCTGTCAAAGTGAAAAAATAAACCTTACAGCAACTCCAAACTTGTCTTATTTACACAATGTATTGTGTATTTGAAATACACGTCTTGGAATTTTTTTTAAAAAAGCTAACAGTTTCAAATTCCTGTAAGGTTTATTTTTTCACTTTGACGGAGCTAGGCTAATGACTCCTGTAGACTTCAAGTCTTTATGCTAAGCTAATATGAAATGCTACCCTTAGGAACCAAACTAGTGGACGTACAGAGGTCAAAATGGTATCGAACATCATGTCTCAGTCTGAGTAAGTCAGAAAAGGGGTATTTTGCCCAAAACGTTGGAGTGTTCCTTTAAACACCAGTTCAGGGCAGATTCCCACCCTACTGAATTGTATGCATGCATTAGACTGAACTCTCCAATTCAGCAGTATTTTCGGCTTCATCTGGCCTCAGAGCACAGCCTCCTCTTGGCAGGGTCTGCCCCAGAGGCCTCTGGACAACCCCCGAAGTGTCTGTATGATGGAGAGAGGTAAGGGCCAGTGCAAGGTCGGCCCTGCCTCTTCGCCCATTTCTCTAGTCTCAGCACCACAAACCATCCTCAGGCGCTCCTTGTAGATGAATAAGATTCAAAACTGTGACTACTCATGAAGTGTTTATTAATGTTCTCTGTGCAAAATAAAGATGTGAAAATACAAATGTAACACCCACTAACATCGAACATGTTGCCACGGGGAAGTCACAAAGTGTATGTTTTGGTTGGATTTTTTTTTCCCTCTGTGTATGAAGTCAACTAATTAATGTGTTGTTTGACAAGTCATTAATTTTCAACTGTTCTAAATGAGAATAATATTCATCCTGGTCCCTGTCAGTGTGCTGACAGGAGGCGAGAAGGAGATGTTCTCTGATGAATGTACAAGAGATGCTCAGTGGAAACATTAGTCACTGGTCTGGAGCTGGAACACAGGCTGTCGTCACCTGGGGACGGTGACAGACAGGCCTAGATTTATCCCTTGTGAATGTGTGTGTGTGCGTGTGTGTGTGTGTGTCTATGTGTGTGCGCAGGCGTTTGTGTGCATGCAAGTGTGCGTTTCACCCTGACTGCTCTGTGGCCACGGGCAAGCTAGCTGCTGTGATAGTTTTCATTCCCCCATATCCTCCAGGCTACTGGAACAGCTGTAAAACTTTACTTTACTGGCTTTATGAAACCTCTTACTATTGATCTTTGTTGTCATACACCCAACATTATCGCAGTGTTTCAGTTAAATACTGCTGCTGAAGGCTTGCTTTTTGCTGAGCAGCCATTTTAGATCATATTATATTTGTGTCTCGCTGAGATGAATATTAGATTTAGTCCTCTTACATCAGCAACAAGAGGCTCTGATTGTTTTTCCCCCCAGTCCTGATCATTTTCTCCTGTGCTCCCTCTGTATCTCAGATCAAGTTCGGAACAGCTATTTCATTGGTCTAGACGGCTCCCTACGGTTGGTGCTAGCCAATGGTATGGAGGTGTCGCTGCACACTGAGCCCCACCTGCTGGCCGGCACAGTTAACCCCACGGTGAGCAAGAGGAACGTCACCCTGGCCATCGACAATGGACTCAACCTGGTGGAGTGGAGGCAGAGGAAGGAGCAGGCTCGCGGCCAGGTCACTGTGTATGGACGCAGACTCAGGGTAAGGATGCCGCCTTCCTACACAGTGACTCATGTTCACACACACTTAAAAAGGATCACAGTCTCACTCTTTAAGGAGATAGTGATTGATGATAATTTCCTCATCCCTGAAAATGACATTGAACTTCAGTGGCTACCTCTTGAGGACTGTATTCACTGTGCAATCGAGTCTTAACTCAATTTATTGGTGTAAAAGTGGTATCATTTTCATTTACACCGCTTTTACACCAAGTGCAAAAAAATAGGTGATTGGCAACAGTCCTGGATTGCATATTTCACCGTCAAGTTAAGTGTTATCTTAGTCTTACAACCCAACTGCAACGTCAGTTAGACTCCAGTCCAAAAGATGGTGTTTTATTTGGCAATTTATCATATTATATAGAATAGGATAGAATAGAATAGGACAGCATAGCATAGAATAGAATAGAATAGAATAGAATAGAATAGAATAGAATAGAATAAACTGTATTCTCCCGTGGGGTACATTTTGCTCATGCACAGTGCTGCACGTTTGTTGCCTCACACTGAATAAACATAAATACAAGACGACATATAACAAAGTACAAAGTATAACATAGTACATCAATAATGTGTCTATATGAAGATTACAATGAACATACACTGGCATTGAACTTACATAATAAGGTGTTGTCACCATATGAAATTGAATAAAAACTCATGAAGCAGTTTGTTGTGTTTGTTCATAATGAAATTATAAACTGCTTCCAGTTAAGATTGCACGCACCCACTTTGCCTAAATTGCAGTAGCGAGTCTCACTGTTGAACAGATTAATTGAGGTAGAAACAAATGAAAGTTTAAAGCGTCTGAATTTGCACTTGGGTACTTTATACCTTTTTCCAGAGGGTAGCAGCTCATATTCTGTTGAGAGCATGTGTACAGGGTCTGCCAAAATTTTGTGTGCTTGTGTTGTGACAGACTGCTTGTAGAGGGACAGAAGTGACTAAAAGTTCTTTTTACCTTGACCATACCAGCCAGTTTTCTCTCTTTTTTTTTTTTTTTTTTTTTTTTTTTTTTT